>JAXGGA010004642.1:0-86090 GCA_038373865.1 Uloborus plumipes | reverse complement strand
ATTTTTTTCTAAACATCATGCAACATTAACTTTTAGATCGCACAAAGAAAGAAAAAATAAAAAAAAGCGGAAAATCGCGAATCCGCGGAAGATTTTCATCCCTGTTAACACAAGAATGTTCAGTGCATTTCAATTTCCTTCTTTTCAAAACATTTATATATAAAAATCGCGGCAAAAGGTTCCTGATCATTTCAGAAAGTGCGGTATCGACTTATATGCAGGTTTTCGATTTTTTCCCGATTTTCCTTAAAAAAGTAGGGGGCTCAACTTATACGCGAAATCAACCTATACGCGAGTACATACGGTAGTCATGCAACAAGCAGTCTGAACAGTATAGCAGAACTAATTCTAGTATGAAATCATAGTAGTTATATCGAACAAATTGTTTTTTAGAAAGTTATTCTGGCAGTGCTGAGTAGTTTACAGAAGTAGTTTTTTTAAACGGTTTTCAACAAAAATGGAGCAATTAATTTAATTGCTCTTTTTAAATAAGTTATTTTAGTTCAATTATTTTTTTTAATTTCTTTATTTTATTTTATTTATCTATTTAATTTTTGCCATAAAGAATAAAAAATGATAAGCCTTTTTTAGACAAAGAACCTGGAATATGTGTCCTCTTCTAGAGAACCACATAAATTAAAACTTTTTGAAGAATTGTAGATGAAATGTTCTAGTGATAAATAGCACGTTGAACTTAATAAAGAAACATAACAGGCTTATGCTTTAAAATATAAATGGTTCTGGCATAACAGCGCACGTATCGGTCGGTGCAATATTTCGTTTGATTTAAATTAAAGTCTTAAAAATGCAGTTTCAAGTAATCTTTAGTCACATTAGATTAGGAAGAGTGTTGGGAACGAGAGAGGGCCTGTGCAATGGCCAAAATGTAGGTGACTATTCTGCTCAGAATATTTAGCTGAGAAGTAGCACGACTGCGATCATCACTCTTGAGAAACATACCTTTCACTCTTGGTTTGACTCGATAACTTTTCTTTTCAAGTTACTGACTACTTCTCATGGCGCAATCTGAGCATAGTTTATAATAGGTGAAAAAATATTTCTAGCACCCCCCCCCCCTCCTTCTATTACAAATACTTTGCTTTGAATATGGCTATAAATATTTTCATTGAACACAGGGCGGAAGACTTGGAAAGGGCCTGCGTTTGAAGATTCATAGACCCGAAGGCGAGCCAGTGGGTGAGCCTACCCCTGTTTAAAATGACTTTGAATATTTTTTTATATTTACGGTCATCAACACTAAGTTGACTCTCACTGCATTCAGTAGTCAGTTTGAAGACCACACCTATTTATAAATACTATATAACAACCTATAAAAACACACTATGTTTGGAAGGGGTTTTACGTAGCTTTTCTTCATGTATACAAGTAATCATTTAAGAGTTTATTCATGGTTAACGTTTTATCTTTGAAAGTACGATATACGTGAGTAATGAATCAGATAGAGTAATAAAGTAGACAAAGCGGTTAAAAATGGTTTAAGAGAGAAGTTAAAAGTAAACAAATACATCCAAAGAATCAATTATAAAATTCGTTTGACATCTATTAAGTTATAGATACAACCGCATATAAAGAACAAAATACTAAACAAGAAGAATGTGCTTTAAGGATTACGGAAAGCTAAAACTTTAAATTAACTCACCATAATGAAAAATGAGACGAAAGATTAATAACTAAAACGCGTAACTCAACGCCATGCTCAACGCGTCTCAACGTAAACACATGGTTTAATGTATAGTGGGGTTGAGTCGGACACCTCCTTCACAAAAAGGTCATACGGTTTTACATTAAAAAAACGCTCCGTTTGTTAATACTGTCGAAACATGTCTCAAAGCCGCAACAAGTTAAACTTTTCTTGTTTGAAAAAAAAAATAAGCTACTTTTTGAAACTAGATTTTTACATTTACTGTTGTATTTTCCATATAAAAAAAAAGCGCTACTACATAGAACGTGCCCATATAGTTCCCCTTAGAGAGGCCCCTATATAGACGAGCCGACGCATCAAGATTAAGGCAGGAATTCAAGTGAAACACACGCGACGCATCGCAACTCAACGCACTGCAATCGCAAATTTCCAAATTTGCGATATAGTTAGCAATCGAGCTACGAGATAGCGATCTCCCTAATGTAATTGTGACTTACCAGCTCGATAGCGATTGTAGATTTGCGTATCGTCACTCGAAAGCAGATTTGCGCATAATGCGATGTGTTTCACTTGAATTCCTGCCTAAGTTTCACCACTTTGGATCCAGCTCGTGTTCCGTCTTTCCTGGCCGTTGATGAGTGGTTGTCTTTTCTGGGAAGTTATCACGTTTTGGACATTTTTCAATGTGAGCTATTATTAGCGGCAGGTAATTAGCATAGTTTGGCAATGTCCGAAACTTTGTTCCCAAGCAGCAAAGGTACGTTTAGTAAACGTCTACAAAAGGTCTGTCGAAAACGTCAATTGAAAGGTCTAAACGAGCCACTTGGCAACGTTTTTTCAGACCTTTTCGTAGACGTTTTGTAAACGTTATTGCGTACGTTTTGTAAACGACTTTTTGACTAACTTATTTGCGTTTTGTAAACGTCATTTGGCATCGTTTTGTAAACGACTTTTCAGATAATTTATATGCGTTTTGTAAACGTCATCTGGCATCGTTTTGTAAACGTTTTTTCGCTTTTTTTTTTTAAATGCGTTTTGTAAACGTTTTCTAAACTACTCCAATGGTGGTTCCTGAAAATTGGGGATTGTCTGCGGGTCTTTTGTCCCCGGTTTTATTACTCTGTTACAGTTTGATGTTTTTTAATATTAAAAATTCATACCGTTTAATTTTTGTTTTGTTTGTTTAGTATTTATGATTTCGATTTTCAGTGTCGCATTCTGTTTCGTGATTATTTTATGGTATGTGCTAAATGCAGTTGAATAAAAAAACGTAATTCAACGAAAGAAACTGAATTTTCTTTTTTAAATTCAACTGTTTGCACACACAATAAATAAAACACAAAACAAAGAGTGCGACACTGAAAATTATTTCAATTTATAAATGCTAAACAGACAAAAGAAAATTTAACAGTGAAATTTCTAACATATAAACAAAATCAAGTTGTAACAGAGTAATAAAACTGCGGACAAAAGACCCGCAAACCATATCCAATTTTCAAGAACCACCATTGGAGTATATAGGAAAACGTAGTTCACAGTTTGAAATTTTACCTTTCATAGAAAAAAGATGTGATGCTCGCGGCTGCATAGTATAGTTCAGTCAATTCCGAAAACAACGAATATGTAAAATATACTCTATTTAAAAATTACAACGCAACAAAATTTGCCAATTGCAAAAATGTTTTATTCAACTGATGTTAGCACATCACACAAAAATAGCACACAAGACATCGCAAAAAATCTAAATTTTAATTTATATAAATGCTAAACATTAATATGCTAAAGAAAATTAAAATGAAATATATATTTAACACAAGAATAAGATCAACCACGAGTCTATGTATAAAATGTACATCCGTTATGTTATATTAAGAATAACAACATAGGTACGGGCATCCGTTTAAAATTTCTGCTACTCCCCCCTGCGCACCTCTAAAAAATTGAGCATTCAGCATATTGTGCGAAGTGATAGGTTGTTTTATTTATTTTTACTTCTTTTCAACCTCCGTTTTTTATTTTTTAAAAAACTTTTGAAGATACAAACGATTGTTTGGTCAAAAAAGAATTATACAATGGAGGTTATTTCTCTAAAAAATCACCATGACGATTGAGACATTTGTCATATCTGAGAGCAAGCTTTGAAAAAGCCTCCTCATCACATGTTGCCGCCAATGATTGGAAGTGAGTTGTGACGGTGTCTATGAGTTCCACATCAGTTTGGAAGCATTGATTGGGATCCAGTGCTTCCAAACTGAGTGCAAGACACTAAAATTGTTCAGACTCTTGACAAGGAGACAAAGACCCTCTTTACAGTACTCGTGTAACCCGACGGCTCCTTCAGCAGTTTCCATGGGACATTTTCGAAAATCCACTTTTCTTCAGATTTAGCGCCAAGGAACTTTTATCTTTTCCCTGTAATGAACTCTCCTAAACTAAACGAGTTGTATTCAGTTTGCAGTCAATTTGGAAGCACTGGTCCGTAACCAAAGATTCCAAACTGACGTGGAACTCATAGACACCGTCACAACTCACTTCCAACTTCCAATCATTGGCTGCAACATCTGATGAGGAGGCTTTTTCAAAGCTTGCTCTCAGATATGACTAATGCCTCAATCGTCATGGTGGTTTTTTAGAGAAATAACCTGCATTGTACAATACTTTTTTTGACCAAACAATCTTTTGTATCCTCAAAAGTTTTTTTTTTTTTTTTTTTTTTTAAGGAAAAAAACGAAGGTTGAAAAAAAAAAAACAACCCTCGTACATTTGCACTCAAAGTATGAGCGAAAAGAAAAAAGTGATTACCCCCTCCCCTGGAAAATTTCTTGCTACGAATAGTCACACAGGGAATCAAAATGTGCTTAAATATACTTTTAACTAACACATTTAAAATAATCGTAGTTCCTCCTATTTTCAATAAATGAGAATTTAGACACTTTTAATTTGCAGTTGAAGGCATGACTTCAAACCACAAAACCAGCAAAAGTCCAGCTGAATAGAAATTGATGAACTTGGAACTTTTCTTTGAACTTGGAACTTTTTAATAGTGGTTGCTACAAGGCTAAACCTTATAGCATCCTCTTAACGCTAAACAGCCACAACTGGTGTTCATATTCGAACGCAACCCTGTTTCTCACAGCCTTGAAAATGCTAACTACAACAGTAACGGAGGAATTCTTATTCTCTGGTGTGGCAATTCTCCTGTAGCCAATCAGGGACTGAGCGGCAGTTTTAGTTCACGTTTTTTGGAAGATTTATGGGGCGCGGGCCTTGTACGCTATGGTTTGCTGCTTGAACCCCTGTTAAACCGAGATCTAACGGAATGATAGAAGTCGTGCACAGAATAATGAAAACAAGTATTGCAGCAATGTGTAATAAAACCTTTGAGTGGAATAAAAAACTCCTTGTGTTTAAATTGCACTATAACAGCTCAATCCATACGGTTACTGGGTTTTCACCAGCTAAGATCTTCTTCGGTAGAGAAATTAACATCCCTCTTAACCTTCACAGTGAACCAACGTATGTAGAGGACTATAATGAATATCAAAGTAAACTTTCGAGTGAATTACTAAAAATTAAGGACACTTTTAATGAAAATGAGGACGCTTACTTTTCCTCTAGAGAGAAATATATAAAGGGTAGGAAGAAACCCAATTTTGAAATAGGTGATAAAGTTTTCATCTCAGCATTCCAACATCCAGGTTCTTTGCAGAAAAAATATAATGGACCTCATGAGATAATTGGAAAATTTAGAAATGACAATTATTTAATTAAGGATGCTTTTAATGAAGGAAAGGAAATAAAATTACATGTAAGCAAACTTTTCCAGCAGAAGGATGTAGAGTTTAATTAAGCATTTAAAGGATGTTCATGAGTTTTGAGGAATAAGAAGTATTGGTTTTGAAGTTATGATTTAGTACTTTGATTTCTTTGGAGGTTTTCAAAATTTTTTTTCCAATTTGGAGTAAAAAATTTTTTTTTGTTCAGGACTGAGAGCCTGTTTTGGGTTACTTTGTATGTGTTATTTAAAGGCCTTTAAATAGCATTCTGGTTTTATAGCTGGCTGGTTCCGTATTTAACTGGGACAAGTACTCAGAATAATTCAAAAAAAAAAAAAAGAGAAAGTGTTTTGCACACATGTCAAAATTTTTGATGCCTTCATGTAATCTGTTAAGTAATGTTGATCATAATCTTTTTAATACCATTTACAAGTTATGAGGAGTTGAAAAAATTTGAAGTATGTGAACTGATTACAATGTTATGAGTTTGAAATAATTTGAAGTATATGAAAAAAAAAAAAAAAAAAGTCCAATGCTTTGATGTTGCTTAATGAATTTTGCTGAGTGTTTTGAAGGAGAAAAGCATATTATGATTCGAAACTTTATCCACTTATTAATTGAGTTTTTCATGCCTATCATTTCATGATTGATACAACTAACTGATTTGAGTGTTTACGTAATTGTTTTTGATCTCTGGGTGATTAACGCACTAGAATTTCACTATTTTTTTTTATTTTATGTGTTTTAGTTAATCAAATGTGTGTACTTTGTCAATATATTTTTTCATCACATGTATGATTTTGAATTTTGTCAAATTGAGGTGTTCCTGCATTTTAACTTCCAACATGTGGAGGTTACTATTTTTCTTTTGGAGGGGGGATAATGCTACAAGGCTAAACCTTATAGCATCCTCTTAACGCTAAACAGCCACCACTGGTGTTCATATTCGAACGCAACCCTGTTTCTCACAGCCTTGAAAATGCTAACTACAACAGTAACGGAGGAATTCTTATTCTCTGGTGTGGCAATTCTCCTGTAGCCAATCAGGGACTGAGCGGCAGTTTTAGTTCACGTTTTTTGGAAGATTTATGGGGCGCGGGCCTTGTACGCTATGGTTTGCTGCTTGAACCCCTGTTAATTTTGGAATACGTTTGCTGGGGGCTGGGTGGTTGCTGCCCAGTCCCCCAGAATCCTTCTTTTTTTCACTTTTTGCTGGAGCCCTCAGAGAATTTTACTTTTATATAAGGAAGTATACTTTAGCTGAAGATTCCTTTTGACGATGGTTTTTATTGTATATATGTTCGATGATATGAACTTCTTCTGAGAAATCTTGTGGTGATGTGACTTCATCACGTGATGTCTGAAAATTTGATCAAGACTCATTCTTTCCGTAAAAAAGTGGAAAATTCTGCAACTAGTGATGAATTCAGCTGTAGTCCGAACCCAATACACGAACTTATAAATATGGCTTCAAAGTGATAAATTCTGCAGCTAGTGATGAGTTCGGCTGCTTACAGAACTAAATTCACTAACTCTTAGACACGTTGCAAAGCGAATAGGTCTGCAACTGGTGATGAATTCGGCAGAAGTGATTGATAATCAAGATATACCATCCGCGTAAGTGTTCATTCCCATGGGAACCCATGTTCTAATTATGGCCATTTCTAATATTTTAATTTAAGTAGCTACTTTCATTTTTATTTGATGTTTAAATTGTTAAAATAAAAATAGGTAATTTAGATCAATGTGTAATTATTTGTCTATTGCATGATATATAATTAATTTAGAGATTTAGACACATTATGAATGCACATATTATGATAAAATTCAACTTGGTTTAAATAGTGAGATTCTGGTAAGTTTTAATTAATTCTTTTCAGCAATGTACTAACCACTAGCATTAAACCACTGTACCATAAATTGGTCCACCATATCAGTGGTATTTAAGACATTTTTGAAAATTTTAATTTACATGCAAGCAATGATTGAAATTTACCTCCTCTGTAAAATTATACCTAAGAACACTTTTTTTTTACAGAAATATATACAAATACATAAATATAGTTCCTTAAAAACAGCCCTTATGGGATGGATTATTTAGCGAAAACTATTTTGTCTCAAAGACCTTTGCTATGTTCTTCTTCAGCCTTGTCGGTGCATTTTTCAGCCATACTTTTATGTAATCTTCTATTTCTTTGTCTTTGACGTTTGCGTGATTTTGACGTTTACGTGATTTTTCCTGAAAATAAAAATAAATAAAAGAAAATTAAAAAAAAAAACAAAAGTGGCACTGGTACAAACCCTATTTAGAGATGAAAATACTTAGTTAAACAACAACTAAAACTAACTGTTAAGCTAAACTTAACTGTTGCGAACCATCATATTAACATTCAAGTAAATTTATGAAAAACATGATTCTTTTTCATTAAATTTTCAAGAAGCAAATGTCCGAAGTACTCACGGAGTTAGCGCGTGCGGCGTTTTAATCCAATAAATGATGAGCGATGGTTTTTCGCATATTTTAGTGCCTGGTTCTTTCATCAATTAGGTATGGTATGTTATTATTATTACTTTTATTTTAAATACCCTGGGTTGTGTATTTGAATTTATTTTTTTCTGCGGGATTTTTCGTTTCGGATACATGTACAAGTAATTATGTTTGCGATGTTGTGGCAGGATTTGTCTTATTTCATTTATTCAAAGGACCTTTCTTACATTTTTGACATGGGCATCTTCGTACGAGTACTGCTAGTTATTTTTGTTTGTAAACAGATCTATTGTTTCCTGTTGCAGCTCAGCTTCATTATTCTTTGAGTGTATTTCTTCTGGGTCAGACTCCCTCGAATTAATTTTTCTTGTTTAATAATAGTAAAAATATCTAATTACACAAACGAGCAAAAATACACGAGTATGACACTTTATGGATTGATAAACTAATGCTATTATGTCTCAAATTGCATAAAGTTTTAACTAACTTTTTACATGTTAAAGTATCCCAAATGGATTACTAAATTTTTTTCTTTATTTTTGAAAAAAAATATTTTACACATTAAATCACATGAATTGGCTAAATGGTATTAATGAACACTTTTCTGAACTGCTATTTGCAATTATATTTTTACAGTGGAGGAGAACATCGCAAAAGGCTACATGGATGGTAAGTACAAATATATTTAAAATAAAAATGGATTGAAAACAGTATATTCGCAAAAATGAAGTTTTTTTAATTTCAAATTGTTTTATTTCTAAACTGCGTGTAGTGGTTACAATTTTGGATGATTTCGAAAACTACTGACAAAGATATTTTTGTAACATCTAAATATTTTTATGTTTTAAATAGCTACTGACAATGGTCTAACCAATTTGTAAACTTAATATTTATTGTATTCACAGTGTTGCAAATCAAAGTTACGTGTTTTTTATGTATTTGATTTTACCAAATAAAAATACAGCTACGCGTACTCAAAATTATGTGAAACAATGCTTTTCGAACATTCATAAGATTCTTAACTATTATTAAACTTTTTGCATGTTCTATGCATAACGCTTTTGAAAGTTGTAAGTAGGACGTAGAACGGTTAAAATTAATGTTATTTATTTATTTTTTCTTATTATTGTTTCATGACATTTTGGCTTATTTTTCCGTTGCATGTAAAAGAATGCATTGTATACACGAATTTTCATTCAAATAACAAAAAACTAGATGTTCACTGTTAGAACTACACTTTGCACAAGGCACCTTTAAAAGTGAAATATTGTAGCACCAGCGGCACCCCCTGAATTGTGCCACTTCACTCCCTATGATGAAGGTGCCATTTGGCTCCATGCCGCACCCTATGGGTGTCTTATGGTACCCCGTGGGTGACCCATGGCATCTTAAGGTCGAAAATGAAAATAAACAGCAATTTGTCATTGTCAAAAAACACGAAAAATGAAAGAAAGAAAAGAAACCACTCTCTTTTGCATTGAAAATGATACTGCTCCCCAGCCTCTCTCCAAAGAAAAATTTTTCCGAAAACATTACGTGATATGCGCGCACAATGGCCTGCTTTGGTTATTTTGTTTCATAAAGGAAAGAAGGTACTGAATGTATTTTTCCTTGTTTTGAATTGTAATTCCATATATATATATATTTTTTTTATCTTTACCACTTTAATCACATAATACAACACTTCAGGAAAGCTGCTATTCTCTTGCTCTCTTAAAAACACGTGGAGAAAGGGAAGCAAAGTAATTTTTAAACAAATTTTACTAAGCTTTGATTTTGAATCGGTGATGGATATTATCTCGCTATCAACTCCCTTTTTCCATGCAGTGTACAAATTTTTGATTCCGGTCCGAAAAAAATTGAAAACAGGATAATTTGTTTTAATAAATGTCTGGAGATTGCATTTCGGATATTAGACACATTATCATGTTTTTCGTCACATATATGAAAAAAAGTTAAGTGGCACAATGTCGGGTGGACGAGACAAAATCCGAAATTCATTATTTTTTTCAATGTTTGACTTCAGCTGTATGGTTTTGGGTAATCAGGTTTTAGAAGCACGCCTTTCCGGGTGAAAAATGACTGAAATCATTGCACCAATTGTTTTTTCCCCCAATCTCTACCGCATATATTAACTGTCACAAACTTGGAAATTTTGTTTAATAACCAAAGTGCTATTTCCAAATGTTTTAATTCGAAGAAGTTGGTTTTTGTTAATCCAGGATTAGAAATTTGCATAATAATTGGAAACAAGATATTGGTATTTATATCATTGATTAAAAAAAAGAACATTAGAGAGTGAAAACTAGGTGAAAATGTTTTTGAAGAGAACAAAAATTACTTTTTTACTACATTTTTACAAAATGAAAACATAGCATTACTTTTATGTGCATTTTTCGTTTGTAGAGATTTAATATTGTAGAAAAATGTAAAACTTGCTAACAATACATGATAGTTTCCATCAAGTATTTCCAATCAAAACATTCAGAAAAATGTAATCAAATGCGCATGAGGAAATTTACATTCCCATTTGTTGTACTGGAGAAGATTTTCAAATACCGTTAGAACTTTAAACAAGCGTGCGCTGTTTGTGCTTTCGTATGCATGCAATGTAAAAATGAATGTTTTTTTAAAAGTATAATACAGCTAGTTATATAATAATAAACTGTAAAAATTGCTAATTTTACAGTAATAAACTGTAAAATTTATAATTTTACACTACTAAACTGCAAAAACACTAATTTTACAGCAATAAACTGTAAGCTGCTAATTTTGTATTTTATTACCGTGAATTTTAGTTTTAAACTGGAACCTTTGCTGCCAGTATTATACGGTTTCTTTTACAGTATGATACAGCTAAATTTGACGGCAATAAACTGTTAAATTTCTAACTTTACAGTAAGAAACTGTAAAATTGCTTGCTTTACAGTTTATTAACGTGCGTTTTAGTTTTAAATTGGAACCACGGCTGCAGTATGTTCCTACTGCCTACTGTAAGAACAAAATTTAATTTTTTTTGCAGTGTGTATGCAGGACTCTTTGCAACGGCTATACGAGTTTTGAGTATGTGTGACGATAAATGTTGCTTTTTTTTGAAAATTTCGATAAGGACTTATAAAGAATAAATTAGTGAGTTAATGTTTAAATTATATCTGGGAGTTTAAGTAATGAATGTTATTTTCGGAATTCATTAAACACTTGAGACTGTGGTTGATGATTTCTCTTGACGGCTTTTGACTAGTGTGCAGCCAATGACTTTGGCAGCTATGTTGTGTTTTTGTAACATATGCCACTCGAAATAACCGAGCCTTAGCAGAATTTAATCCCCGAGCTAACAGTTGAATGAATGTCATCCGTTTATGATAAATAGTTAAAAGTGCAAATCTAAGTGCAGCTCGGACAACACGCTATAGAGGATAGTACAATGCAATATTTTGATGATTTTACTATTGACCAGCTAGTTTACTATTGGATAAAATGAGAAACAACGTTTTAAAGCACAACGGGGCAAACATGTTTTCATAGGCAACAGCCTCCTTTTTCAGTGTCCAGCAAGCAAATGGAATGAAAGAAGGTCATGGGAGAGTTTAAATACGAAAAAGGACAGAAGATGGACGAATTAGATCTAATCATTCTCTGAGTCATCTGATTGGTCCATCTTCTATGGCAGAGAAAAAAATAAACTAGGAAAAACATTCCGAAATAATTTGGACCTCCGTTCTATGATTTTTATTGTTGTATTACAAATGTAAATTGTGTTCATTGCGTTAGTCAAGAAAGATGAGCGAAAGTATATGTCTGGGGGACATTTTTACTATCAATGCCTGGGATATGATAGATGCACTACAATTTATAACTATTACTCTTACCTCTATCTGAATCGGAATTAATTTTAGAGGACGACCTTTACGCTGAATTAAATTAGCTGCTAATCTTATCCCATTACAAAAATCAATATATTACCCACCCCTTAATTATCGTTGCTTTAATATGAAGCATTTTAGACGTTATTTTTTTCCCGTAGTTAACCCTTCAATGCACGGTGTGCCAGATCTGGCACAAACCAAATAAACCCTCATATATTCCTATGATTTTTAATTACAGTTAAACTGATCTTTGTGCCCCTTCTGGAACATTGCTATAACAGTTTAGTGTGATGTTTAGGCACTAGTTAGTTGCACTAGTCTAGGTATTACAGTTCTTGCTTTTTAAAGAAAGAGTATCTGCATTTCCGTTAGAAGTGTGCTTAGTCATTATTTCCTTCGTTCTAAAAATGTTTAAATACACTTAGTGGAAAGTTTGTTTATACCACTTACGGCACAAAACACATTGTAGATTATTACACTTATCGGTATACAAAGCATATGCTATGTGCTTTGTGCCATATATAGAACAAACAATTAAAACATCATTTTTGGTGCACATTTTTAAGATTAATTCTTTTCTTTATTTTTCCTGAACTCAGGGCTATTTAAAAGGTAACAAATGATTTTTTTCATTAAAATATAAAAAATCGTGCAGTGAAGGGTTAATGAGACACGTTGAATATATTGAAAAATAAATCTTAAAATGTACATAATGTCAGTGACCTAATCTGCAGAAAATTTTGGTAGCCGCTTCATGACACTTAAATTAAAAATTGGGCAGGTGTAAAATTAATCTTCGAAATGTTTACCCAAGACAAATATCTGGTTCTAATTAGATCTTATCGTATTTTAAATTAATAAAGTAATCGTAAAGTCTTAAGCGCAACATAATTTTAAAGCTGAAAAGCTCCAGTATACCACGTAAAGCTTTTTTTTCTAAGTAAAATCATTTATGGGATTATTTTTCAAAATTATAACAGTGGGCAAGTTGAAAAATATTCCTTGTAAAACTTTGATTCAATTTTCAAGGAAAATATTTGTAGTGATATTTCTTTATCATGTTCAAATTGTCATAAAATATATTAGTACACAGAGAATATCATTTGTAGCGAATCATTTGTAGCTATTATCATTTGTAGCGAAAAAATAATTTTATTTCGCAAATATTCAACCATACAGTATTGCATCAGCTCATTTTTTTTTCTCTGCTCACAGTAACTGGTACCTCAAATCTATTTCAATATTTATCTCAAATTTTAATACATCTATAATAATAAATTGCTTTTTTTCCGCCGTATAATGTACCTTTCCTGTTGTTTTATTTACTTACTCTAAATCGATTTTTATCTTAAACACTAAAAATGCAATTAATTTTTTAAGTATTTTCCCTCATGCATGAATTTTTTTAAAACTTTTTTTTAACTACACACTTTTGTATGCAGCTTTTTGCACTATTTCATTTTAATTAGCGAAATGCATGTACGTGCTGCTTGTACGACAAATATTAATATACTATACATAATTCATGCATCTCGGCATCTCGGAGTAATTAACTATATGAGCTTCGAAAACTTCTGGATGACGATAAAAATACATTTTATCTGTCAGAAGGAAATATATGAAAAAGCATTGTTCAAAAGATTGGAGATGTTACAAACATAGTTACAACATATCATCATACATGAGACTCGAACAAATTTTCATTTTATCGACGGATTTTACCATCGAACCTACTCGTAATTTGAATAACTAGACTTATTTGGCTGCATTGCTGAATACTCGATTAGTAACCATAGATACGGAAAATTATCGTTCTCCGAATATACACAATCTAGGTCAAGGCTCTGGCGTGAATTTGTTATATTTGCATGTAACACAAAACAGAGGATTAATTACCGTTGCAATGGAAAAAAGTGGTAAAAGACAATTAGGTGTATCTCTTATCAAGGTAATCTTAAAGTACCATTTCATTGTGTGATGTCATGATATGAATCATTCCTTTTTATCGTACCCAAAAAAAAGGCAATTTATCAAACATCCCGTAAGCTTGATTAATGATATTGATTGGAACAGTTACTTGGTAAAGCGGCACAAAATTAAGTATAGCAATTAAATCAAAGACCATCTTAAAAAAGTATTGCATTGATTCTCAACCTCCGGAAAAATTTGCTGGTCGCCTGTCTACACTGTAAAAATGAATGTTTTTTTACAGTATAATACAGCTAATTTTATAGTAATAAACTCAAAAAAATGCTAATTTTACAGTAATAAACTGTTAAATTGCTAATTTAACAGTTTATTACCGCGCATTTTAGTTTTAAATTGGAACTTCTACTGCCAGTATTGTACTGTTGTTTTCCTAGTATAATACAGCTAAATTTTACGGCAATAAACTATAAAATTGCTATCGTTGCAGTAAAAAACTGTAAAGTGCTAGTTTTAGTTTTTTCTGTGCATTTTACAGTTTTTAATTGGAACATCGGCTGTCAGTATTATGCAGTAAAAATAACAGTTCATTTTTGCAGTGTATTTCACCCTGTCATTTTACCTTATTTAAAATATATTTTTTATTCAAATACTGAAAATTATAGTAACATTTTATGAGATATTAATCATTGATAAGCCATTAATATTGTTTTTTTAACCACTTTTTTTAAAAGGTTTCACTAATTATGTATAGCAATTCAATGAGTGCTTACATTTGCATTTAAGTACTTTTTTGAGTTAATCGTTATAATGATCTCCCAATTGACTTATGTAAAAATTGTTTGATAATTAACTTCTTTTCCTAGAAAAATCAAAGCAAGGAAGAGACAAGGAATCAGTTCGCGAATTAGAAAATGTTGAGAAACTGTAAGCTATAGAAAATATTATAATTTTGAATGTTTTCGATAACTTAACACGATTTGAAATTTTGGAGTAGGAGGAAATTGTTTGAATAAAAGGAAGCATTTTTGTCGGCCTGTCAAGTACGTTGATCTATATTATTTTTAATAATTGTACTCGCATTTCCTCGATTTAATTTGAAAGAATACTTTCTAATCATACAATTCAGCGCTGTTATATCAGTTACATACACAGTACAGTCACATTAATGTGACCACCTGTCAAAAGTCAGAATAACCACTTTTCTCAGAATGGACTGCTGCGATACGTGCAGGAAAAGAGTGATTTATGTACCTGAAGGTGTTCACTGGGATGTTGAGCCATGCTGACTCCAATGCCGTCGCCATTTGCGCTAGATTACATGGGTAAGGATCCATCGCGCGAGCAACCCAATCGAGATGGTCCCACAGATTCTCGATTGGGCTCAAGTTAGGTGAGTTTTCTGACCAGGGAGAACGTTAAACTCATCCTGGTGTCCTTCAAACCACGCATGTTCAATGGCAGCTGTATGGCACTTCGCATTGCCCTGCTGGTAGATGCAATCATCCTGAGGAAAAACAATATTCATATGGGGGTGGACATGGTCCGCAAGGGCAAATGCGTTCTTTTATTGATTCATCGTGCCTTCCACAATGATGAGTGAACCCAGAAAACCCCAAGAAAACATTCCCCAGCCTATAATGCTCCTGCCTCCAGCTTGGACCTTTCCGGTAATGGTTGCAGGGTGTTTGCTTCCAGAGGTTTCATGTCTTCTAAGCCAACATCTGTCAGTCCGATGGAGCATAAAACGTGATTCATCAGCAAATACTACCTGTCGCCACTCAATAGATGTCCAACTGCGGTACTGACGCTCAAATTCCAGGGTTCGTCGTCGATGGACAGTAGTCACATAGGTGCATGAACCAGGCTTCTGCTTCGGGGTCCAGACGCAGCAACGACCGCTAAACAGTAGTGTGGGACACGATGCTGGTAGCCCCTTGGTTCGTCTGGGGGGTCAGTTGCTCAACGGTAGCCCGTATATTAACCCAAACGCAACCCCGCAGCCGTCGTTCGCCTCTGTCATCTATGGCTCCTGGAGCACTACATTTTCCATGTCGCTGATTTTGAACAGTCCCACTTTGCCATGCACGGTACACTTTTACCACGACGGCAAGCCAACAGCTCAAAAACTCAGCTATTTTGGAAATGCTTCCACCCATGGCCAGAAAGCCTATGATCATACTCTTTTGTACGTTGAATAATTCGCTTCGTTTTTGTATTACGCCAACGATAGAAATGTTTTCCAAAGCCCTCACACACTCTTTATATACCCTGAACTGCACTGTACTACCAAATGCCTTCTGTGATTGGTTATTTAGCGTCGAAGTCAAAAGTACGTGGTGGTTACATTAATGTGACTGGACTGTGTAATTTAGGTTCTAAATGCAAGTAGTTGTCCTTGCATGGCACACAGAAAGTAAGTGTCAACAAAGACTAAAACATACCAATAACACACAATTCCCAAAAATATATTGATTTTTGTATGAAACACGTTTTCTCTCTCAAGCTATAAGTTTCTCAACTGTAAAAGTGAAAAATAACCGAGACTTACATCAAGTTAAAAGGGACGAAAATCGAAACATTCTATCTAAATTTTGATTACAGAAAACGTTGCAATAATTTGCAAATTTATTTATTTTTTATTATTAAGATTAATTCCACCTGTAAAAGAATTTAAGTTCCAAAAATAATCAGTGAGTCTGAAACAACTACAACTAATGCTGATACTCTAAAAATTCTAGTTATTTACAAATACAGAAGTTTTCAAACAATGATGCTAAAGGCAGGTAAATTTAAAAGTATCAAATAAAAGTAAATATATATTTTTTTAATACTATTTTTTCATACTATTTTTTTAACTTTTTTCTGAAGACTATTTTCTTACAACTATTGTTTCTTACATAAACATACTTTTCTTCTTAAGAATAAGTAATTTTTCAAACTCAAAACATTTATGTTTCCAGTAATTCTTAGTTGCATCTTTTTTTTTTTAATTTTGAAACTCTTGCCATAATAAATTGAGTAAGTAAAAACGATTTCATTCGTATACAACTTTGGCTGATAAGCCTTTTCAATTAATTATCCCAATAAAGCGGTATTAGCCCAATCTTCATTAACTAAGATCTACTTTACACGTTCAACGAACACTAAGATCAACTAGAGGAAAGGGCATGTACGATATACCTATTGAACTTATCGAATAAAATTTTAAATAGATGTTTGCCAAATTTATTTTAATTTAAAATAATTTATTCAAATTAATTCAAATTTATTTTAATTTAAAATCAACAAAACTGCAATGCGTTGGTCCTAATATAAAACTACTTAAATGACCGAAATCAACAGGTAATTCACACACATGATTTAGCTGTTATTAAATAAAAACTATAAAACATTATAATGTTCAAATAATCGTTTCTTAGATTTTTTCAAAAAAGTATTTTATTCTTAAGGTCAACATTCTGTCCCGCATTTGAGAAAATAATGAATTTTGACGATCTTGGACAAACAAATTTTTTGGATATTTATATTTGTAGCCTTAACTCTCTTAAAAAACCGCGGGGAGACCCTAACTAAAAAAATAATCGTCTAATGCACGCAAATTGAAATCATCACGAATGTTGAGAAAAATCAATTTTTTTCCCTCCAGACTAGACCGTGGACTTAATTTATCGACAAGCTCAGAAATCTTGACTCCGAGCCATTTTACGAATTGGAACGAGAGACAGTAAACGCAGTTAAACTATGTGTTACTATTTGCCAATTTTCTTTTTATATAAAAAAAGTTTTTGCCATTTTTTAATAAACGTAATAATAATAAAAAACGATGATGCATATTTATAAGAAAAATTCATCTATTATAGCTTTTAATTATTTACACTAAAAATGAAATTTTTGAGTGGTAGTTTCTGCTCAGTAAAATTAAAGCGCTTTAAATATCTTCAACAGTTCAAAACTTAATGCCCGGAGAAAAAAAGCTGAAAACATTCCGTACTTCCGTAACTTTCAATTTTTTGGTACTAAAAGATTACGCTCATTCGTATAAAAAGGTTTGAATGCCTCGCCTATTTACTTTGGGACTTTTCGTTTTTATACGCATTTATATATATATGTAGATGGGGTACAAAATAATACGAATACCTGTGAAAACTATGAGGCATTCCGCACTTGCATTACAACCCTGCCACCTGCAACAGAAGTGTGCCCTAGTGTGCGTAAAGAGGGAGGTATCAGTTTCTCAACAGAAGTCACCTGCTTTTCAAGTTTTTATCAATCTGTCTGTAATGAGTTGAAATGTCTGATCTATCAGAGCTCCAAAAAGTCATGATTATTGAAGCGCGTTAATATGGCACATGAGTTACGCAGCAAATCTTTTGGGTTTTGGAAGAAATACACTATCTCTGTTAGACATCATACACGAAAAATTGTAAGACAGTGTCTTCAAAGCACAGCAGTCAGAGCTTGATAATAGGAATAGGCTAGTCCAGTAGCGCATAAGCGGCCCAAAAGTACCAGAAATCATTATCCGAGAAAAGATCAGAAATGAACAATCATCTCCAGAATCACGTTTCAAAAAAAGCTGTCAAAACGGAACTTCATGCTGCGAACATTTAAGGCAGGATGACAATTCGTCAACACTTGGTGACAGCAACTTATTCTTTCAAGCGACGCCAATAGTGTAGAGATCCAAAAAGCTGGTCTCCGCATTGGTGTCAATGATTTTCTGCGTCTCAAAAATCCCCCTAGTAAGCGTTTAGATTATATGTACAGAACCAGTGAACGAGGGCAAATGGGGATGTCAACGACATGTCTCTAGAACACCCATACTAAGCTAAAAAGTATGATCATTAGAAATTATTTTTATTTTTTAAAACAAATTTTCATTTTTATTGAAAAAAAAAGATCAGTTAACATTTTTTTTTAAAAAACAAAACTGCACTACAAAAAACGAGCTGTTGTTTTTGCAGTATAATACTAGCAGCCCAGGTTTCAATTTAAAACTGTAAAATGCACAGTAAAACCTGTAAAACTAGCAATTTTACAGTTTCTTACAGAAAAGTTAAAATTTTACAGTTGATTGCCGTAAAATTTTACTGTATCATACTGTAAAAACAACAGTATAATACTTTCAGCAGAGGTTCCAGTTTAAAACTGTAAAATGCACGGTAATAAACTCTTCTGTACCATGCTAAAATAACGAATGTGAAAAATCGCGTGTTTCAAGTTCGAATTTTACAAATAATTAAAATTAAAATGATACCTTCGAACGATAGTTTTGCACTTAAAAATATCTATAAAAATTTAAAAATTAAAAATAACCAAACGCGTCATGTGGGAAAAAATTATATTCAGTGTTTTGGTTCTCCTGAAAAGTGCCAATTTTCACATTCGTAATTTTCGCCGTCGAACTGTTAACTTTTCAATTTTACATTTTATTACTTTAAATTGAGCAATTTTATAGTTTATTACCATAAAATTAGCTGTATTATACTGCAGGAACAACGTTCATTTCTTTCATTATGCTTTCAAAACCAGCAATCGCTTAAAATTAATAAAACACTGACTCTAAAAACAAATAAAAATAAATAAAATAAAATTCAGTCAAGGTCTGGATTTTCCCTCCTTTCCTAAAATCCGGTAATTCCACAAAGTACTCAAAGTGCTTCTCGGCAGACAGAGAGGTCCCGTCCCAGGGCTATCAATAGGCGTTGCCGTGCGTGACTCGTCCGTTGCCAAGCCCCCTTCCCCCATCCCCCTCGTACAGGTGCGACGAGGTGGCTGGGCGCCCCACCAAAGCCCATTCTCGCATTTTTCTTTCGCCCCGGCTAAAAACAATATGCGGGCGAGGCTCTCGGCCGATCGCCGTGACAATGGCTGATCTTATCCTGTGGATCCGTAAACAATTCCGATGGATGGTAATGCGGCATGTCTGGAGTGGAAAGAAAGTGGTGACATGCGATCATGTGCACTTTTTTCCGAATCATAGAAGTCTCTTAGCTGATGGATATATTGTAAAAATTTGATTTGTTTAGTCAAAATTAAGGTTTTTGACTTGAAATCTAGTGCCTGTTTGGAATAGCCGAAGTTTTCATAAATATATACCTATAAAAATGCACGTTTTTTCTCTAATTCCATAACTAGAGTGCACTTTCGAATATTCTTCAGGAAGTTTTTCATTCGCATATATTATCTGCTAATACCTAAAATTGTGCTATTAAGTTCTCAAAACACCAAGGACTACTTACGGATAAGAAGTCAGTGCTAAATTTGCTTCAACATCTTATCTAGTTCAAGTATTTGATACATTTTCGTACGCATGATCATCTATTACAGGGATATTAAAATTAACGTTTAATTCATGAAAAAGAAGTTCTTCAGTTGTATTGTGTGAAATCGTGAAGCTTCATGATAAAAAAACAAATAGGAGAAACGAGTTTATATTTGCTTTATGCTAGTAATATGTTGTAAATATGCAAAGGAAAAAGAGAGCATACGTTGTGAAACGAATCAAAAAGAATAAAATTTTTTCGAAAGTGTTAAAGAAAATAAAGAACCCGTTGGAGACGTTCAAATATTCTTAGAAAATTATATTCTGACGAGAAAGAAATAGTTGTCTAAGTGCGATTAAAAAAAATGTTATTGAAATAGCAAAAGATATAAAGTCAGTGAGCTAGTACTTAAAAAAAAAAAAAAAACTATTTGTGCTACGTAAGAATTTTGCACTTGTAAAGAAAAGAGTATTACATTACTGAATTCTCTTAAGCAAAATAACTGTGCTAATACAGGACTTATTACAAATGTTGCACATTTTTTAAATGAAATACATTATTTCTTAAACAATTTCCCTAACACAAAATCTGTAATTACCTAATATAGTAGTATATCAGAGTTAGAATTAGTTTTAAGCTGGAATCTTTCACAGAGCCGTTCATTGTTTTGGCTTATCTTTTTGAAATACAAAATGTTGCTGTTCTCGACTAACTTAAAATTTTGTCTAATAAAAGCTGTAACTGTAGATTGACTGGTTTGCGAAACAAAAAAAAAAGTCTGCCTGTAAATATTGGAATCTACAAAGTTGCGATCATCAGTCACTACTTGCAATATTAAAAAGAAAAAACTCTCCTAAATAAAATTAACTTTAAATTGCTTCACGAATTCTTCTATAAAAACGCGTAGAGACATGTAGAACTTGTGAGCCAGAACTGAAATTAAAATGTAAAAAAATCATGTATTTCTTAGTATAATCTCTGTTTTGTCCCAGACATTTTACTGACCAGTCATTAAAAGTAGAATTTCTTCCAGCAGAAATATTTAAATGCTTATCGTTTCATGCAGCTTTCGCGGCAGTATAGAACAATTTAAAACCGAAAACTGTTGCGAGATGCTTTTGAATCGAAAGTCTAAAGGGCAGTCAGTCAGTTTAGACGTACTGCAGTTTTGAAGCACTTGTTCTCGCATTTTTGCGAGATTCATTGTCGCTTCTCAATTTATAAAAATTGCTGTTTTTCTCTTTCCTATAAGCAAAGCTTAGTTGAAACGAGATAAAACAAAAGCAAAGTCGAAAACAATAAGTAGAAAAATCAATGCGACATCTTTTGCTAATACCTTTTGTGCATCAAATTTGAAGTCACTTTTTGTTGAAGAAAATTGACATTACAAATAGATAACTTCTCATTTTTCTAAACAGTATTTTTGAAGCAAAACCATTGAACAAGTTTCCTTGGAAACATAAAAATTAACAAGTTTCAAAAATTACGCAAATAAATGTCTCCGAACTAAAGTACCGAAAATTCTTCTACTAAGTGCAATCATTCAAATTGAACTATACCGATAACATTTTTTTCCCTCAATTAAAAATTTGAAAAGAATATAATAAGTACATAAATTTAACAAGATTATGTTCCTTTTTTTCATCAGATATTGAATTATTTAACCCGGAAGTTTATTTCTTAACTAATTTAGTATGAGCAAATAAAAAACTTCATACATTTCTAGGAAAAAACACTTTTCGTATGTATTAAATATTTGAAAAATGTGCTTACATTTGTGATAGCAAAAAGGGATATCTTCAATGCACACCAAACGATGCTATAAAAAAGTAATTATGTTTTGTGTAAAGAAAATATATAGAGTTTTGTCAAGTTTGTTTTGAAGAAAAAGAAATTAAATATGGATGACATTTTTGCTACCTAAAAAGAACCGGTGTGTTCTTTGGTGTTAAAGTAGCTCTTCAATATATTTTTAAAAACGGTGGAAAAGCTGGCAACTTATATTTGGTGGTAAAAAATAAGTATGTCAAAGAACGGACTTAAAACAGAAAATAGGAATGCGATACCTTACAGGTAAGACAGTTTGACTAAATTTTGATTTACTTGGATATTAGTTTATTAGTACTAGAAATTTTGAGAACTATATCCAAAAAATTTTTTCGTAAATGCACGCACGTTAAAATTTAAAAACATGCATATAAACTATATGTACGCCCTAACACACGCATGCAAAGTTGAGTCCAGTACATTCAGTTAAGTACAGATCATAGTTTTGTAAGTTCTTTTCATTTTTGCTTTGCAGAAAAATATGCAAATTAAAACAGCTTGGAAATTAAAAAAACAAAATTATTACAAAAAAAGTTTTACATAAAAAACGGTAAACTACCAGTAGTGAAAAAGAAATGAAAATATAAGGTTAACTCGTGCATATGCATATCGGATTGCCTGACGTCGTTTCCCTTTCTGCCTAAAAAAATGTTCATAAAATTATGTTTAAAATAGTATTTCATCTCTTTCTCTCTCTGTCTCTGTTTTTTCAAAAACCCCAAAGGATAGCAAATAAAATTCAGGAGAAATATATGATAAAATAAACGTTTTAAAGTAAGAAGTCGCGGATTCTTTATATGTATGTGTTTCAAGGCTACAAGTAATATTTTTTAGTGTAGAAATCGTTACTTTGAGAGGCAAGGAAGCCACCTTTTACGGCAGTTATTTAGCATAGAAAGACTAAATCTTTTTTTTTTCTCATTAAAAAATATCTTCCTTGTGTGACACAGAAACACGTGTGCAAATTTTGTTTTAAAAGTTTTATACTTTTAGAATGTAGCTGTCATAGTTGACTGTCATAGTTGATGCAGTCAAACGTAAGAAAAACGAATTCCAAGAAACCATTTTAAAGTCAATTCGTCTTAACCAAACTTCTTATTCCGACGAAAAATAAACAAGAAACGAGGACGTTGATCGGGAATGTAGTTCATTTTAGCAATAGTTCGTTTTAAGGGTGTTCGAATTAAAGATGTGTGTCTTCATAAACAAATATACTACAAGGGGTTTTTCTAAACTTGTTCTGCATAATTACCTATAAAAATGTCAGCTCCAGTGCACAAAATTAAAGAGGATTCTAAAAGTGTCAAATAAACTATGAAGTTTTATGAAAGTGTGTCTAATTGAAGGGGCAAGGGGATAAAGATGACATGTGACAGTTTTGGGGTTTTTAAAAAAAAGCTTTCAAAAAATATTTTGTGTTTTTTAACGAATTTTTCTCAACGGAAAAAACGGGGTCATATTCTTAGTTACCAACCAGTTCTATGACTAAGGGAACATGATACGGATGGACTTATCACCTTAATCTATGGTAAAAAGTTTCAAAAATTGTGACCTATCAGCTTTATCTACTTGCCCATTCAATTCAAATTCTGTATCAACGGTCTCAAGAACTTTCCGATTAACGGTGGTCATTAATAAGATTATATACTGTATTTTTGTAAGTAAAAAGTAAAATCAATACCTTGATCTCCTTCTTACTTCAAATACAGCCTATATAATCTTAAATCATAAAATATTTTTAGCCGGCAATATACTGCTCTATATTTGAAATTCATATTTTACGTTTGTGCTAACCATAATGATAATTCTACTTTTGCCAGGATTATGGTTAGGGTACTTAATGGATTACCTTATGCAAAATCATTTCCACTAAAACGGACTGCAAATTGCCCTGGAAAATCGTCTATCAAATTTGGTCTCTGGAGACGTAACACACATAAGCTGCAAAAGGTGCTTCAATTAGCTCCAAGTATCCGTCTTGCACCATTATTCAGTGACGAATGGAGTTTAATATTAGTGTTAAAGTGCATAGAAAAAAATAATGGACAAAAAAAATTGTGGGTTAGTTTTGAAACTTTTTAATTCTATGTAGTACAAGGGAGAAGGGGTAGATTCAAAAATTTGCTTTTTTTCTTTTTTTTTAATTTCTTTATTCTCCAAACAAAATCATCATTTTTTCCAAATAAAAATGACTGCATGATTAAACAGTTTTTTCTTTGTGCCACGGAGTTCTCTTAGATGTTTATTTATTTATTTATTTTCATTAAACTGTATTATTATTAAATTTATTGGTGTTATATTACTTATACCTATTAGTATATTAGAAAAATGTCTCTTCATTTGTTGCCCTCATATAAGGACACATATGAACAAGCATGGTGCACGTATGGACAAGCAAAAAAGGAACAGAAAATCTCTGTATTTTAACGAAAAACGAGTCAATAACATTTTTCTCACAGATATATAACTTTATTTACTGACAAATTTATAAATGCCAACATTATAAATATTAAAAATCCAAATAGTATTCTATGTCCTCTTTTCCTGCGTTCTTCTATTTCATCTTTTGAAATGCAGAATCGTTTACTATTATGATCTTAACTGTTTTCGTGTGTTTCACTCCTCCAAAAATAATTTAGCTTCCCTAAAAAGAGTTAAGGATTGATTTTGCTGCTTGGGAAAAAAATATCTTCTCAATATTTCTGAAAATAAGAGAGAGTCCCTCAATGAGATAAACTTACTTTTCTAACCGTTATAAGAAAAAGAAAAGAAAATTGGTTGTCTATAAATGAGGAGGGAGGGAGTGAATTTGCGATAAGTGGAAGGGAGAGGATGGCAAGAAATGTGACACCACGATTTTTTGTAAAAATATGCTTAGGAAAATAGTGTGACATGTCAAAAAGGGAGGAGGCGGTGGTGAAGTGTGACTTTGTAATAAAGGAGGAAGTGGGTCAAAAGCATTCAAAAAAGTCTGATATCCTTTATGGATAGCCCCGGTAAGAAAAAAAGACAGAAAGAAGGAAATAGGAGAAAAAATACCACACAGAAAAACAGAAACTATGCTTTCTTAAATAAACTTCTTTGTATTATCCCAGTTCTGGAATGATATGTAACAATATACTAAGTTGAGTGGGATATTTTCTCTAAGGATCAAGAAAAGGAGCAAATTATTGTATTCGTTTATAGTACATTTAATCATGAAACTGCTCGAGAATGATAAGAAAGAATTCGCCGAGTGGTAGCAATAAAAGTACTCCAGCTTCCATTTCCTATTCCGTTTCCCTTTAAGCACATACCAGGTGTTGCCATCAGTTATGGTCCCTGATAAATGTATAATGTGGAAACGCTGTTAGCAACTAGAGCGCCAAACGATATTTCTCTCTATATCTCTTTCTTTTTTCCTTTTTTGAAATGCTTGGGCTGGCAGAAAAGTTCGAAATGCATCGTTGATTATACAGGTAATAAACGCTCATGAGAATGGTTTAAGTGGCGAAGAAAATTTATCTGGTATTTCGGAGAGGCTAACCATAAATTTGTTTAGAGAATCTTCAACTGTAAAGGAGTAGAACGCCTTATGCAGAGTAATCACCAATAAAGGCTCTACTATCGCGTTAAAAAAAAAGACAAGCTGTTTCAAAAAAAAAAAAAAAAGAAGCCAATTTATTAGCTACAATGGGCGCTGCTTCAGTTAGCTACGATCCCTATTTGCTTGCGTTGAACCAGATTATAATAAATTAAAACACCACCCAATGTTGCCAGAAAATGTGCGCTATGCTTTGGTGCTACATGCGCTAATATTTAGAAAAGTGCCAATTTGAGTCCCAAGTGAATTTTCACTTGTATTTCAATAACTAGTTAAAAAAATAATGTTCCCCAGAAAGAAGATAAGTTTTGCTTTCATTTCATCTAATAACATCAGAAAAAAATTTTTTTTCTTCAGAAAATATTGTTTTTATACATCAAAAATCAGATCGGTAACATGTCCCAAGTAGCAAAGCTTAGCATGCAAACAGGTCATGCGCACTTTCTAACTTCCCAAAAAAACGCACTTGCACAAAAAACGATTCTATTTTTACGCCTTTGTTAATATTTTACTTCATTTTTGTTTTAATCGATTCCTGAGTTGCCAGCCGATGTGAAATAAGCGTGTCCCTAGTTCCGCCGTCAGAGCGGTAACAACAACTTCCGATCTATGTTTAGGCTCCCAAAATCATTTCCTGCACCTATACCACGTGATACTGAGTACCTGGTGGGATGTTTTATCGCATCGTAATTAAAAATTTGCATTTCTGCATCTAAAATTGTAGGTAAGATTTTTTAAAGTGATTTTATAAAATGTGCGTCATTTAAGTCATCAGATCGGTAACACGCGCTAAAATGCGCAGTTTTTATTATTTTAAAAATTATTTTATCTATAAGTATAGTCCTTTATTACAAGTGAAAAAACCACGTGTTTGATTTTGGTTTAGCGCGATCGACTCGGAAATAAAAAAAAAAAAAACTTTGTCAGTTTGTCAGATCGGTAACAGTCAGAGCGGTAACATTGAAAAACAGCGAATATGTTACCGAACTAACTCACACGTTTCAGAATTATAAAAAGCAAAACAAATGTTTTATGAGCTTGGATTTCCTAATCTTATAATTTATTTTGTCTAAAAACCTTATCGCTCATTTTTATTTCCAAGAAATGCTTTTTTATAATGAAATTTGATTTTTTAGCTAATATATATATTTCAATATAATTATCTTAATTCTATGTTAAAAATGCAAGGAAATGATATCATTTTTAGAGATCTTAACGAAGATTGAAAGCATAAACTCAAATATGTAGCTCATATTAACATCAGATCTGTAACACTCATCAGATCTGTAACGGCTTAAAAGTGAGTAATCTAAGGAGGGGGTAAATAACTTCCTTGACCTCCCCCTTTTATTTTCTTGCATTTAGACCCAATTTAGACTTAGAATCCAATATTAATTTTTTTCTGCAAAAAAAAATTTTTTTATCAGAAAACTTCAACTTCAAATTAGCACTTTTCTAAATATTGGCTCACATACTACCAGAATTTTACAGGGTAAATTCTTGTCTTTATCAATAGACACAAAACATTCATGTTTTTAAAAGGCCAGCACAGATAATGTTTCTATTATTCAAAACAGTTGCACTGTATTAATTGCATTGTATGAGCTGAACGTGGACAAATTCCATTTTTCGCTATTGTGAGACATTTAAGGATTTACATTTCCGTGACTTTAAATTATTGATACGAGTAAGTCTTAAAGGAAAAAATTCTGTACTTTGCGATACTTAACAGTATAATAAGATTCTAATCCAGTAGTGTATGAAATAATAAGGGTATAAAGTAAATAGTTTTATTTAAACCGAGAGGAAAAATCTTCTTCACTTTTTATTATATCAAAATATTGTAACTTTTAAGTTAAAATTATAATCTTTCATACCTAATTTATTTAAACAAACTGTTTACTTAATGAGGTGATGGCTATAAAATTAATGGTTTTATTTTAACTGAGAGGATTTGCTTCACTTTCAAATTAATGAAATATTGTAATCTTTAAGTTAAATAGAAAATCTTTCATAGCTAATTCAGTTAAGCAAAATTGTATCTTATTATTTTAATTTCTTGTTAATTTTCTATTAAACGTCGATTGCTGTCAAAATTTAATGTACACGTTCAGTCAATGAACCGGGATACCAAAATATCAGTATATTTTACCCACAGTACAAAATGCGGGACACTGAGAAGGTATTTTCTGGAAAGGATATTACGATAGCGTTTTTCCGAAGAAATCAAACAACAGCTTATTGTCCTATTTATAATATTGAAGCTCTATTTGTAGTTCATAAGAATAAATTCCATTGTTTTAAATAACATCCACCACTGTAAGGTTCCTCCAACGTTTAAGTTAGATCCCCTACTTGTCCAAACCAACCCTCAGCCTCAGTTTTTTTTTAAACTGATTATACATGCGTGTGTATTTGAAATCATTTTGAATATTCGACGAGACAATATAAGGTGATCCACTCACCCGTTCCTTTCGTCCGGAAAATAAAACGTTAGTATGGTCTGATTTATCTAAAGCAGCTCTTCTCAACCGATGGTCCAGCTAACCTTCACCGGTCCGAAGAAAAATTTGACCGGTCCTCAGAAGATTTTTGCTTGTTCACGTTAAAGAAAAAAAAATCTGACTCTAAAAAAATATCCTCTACAACGTCTCTTTCTTTCAAGATAATTTTTCGTAGTTATCTATAATTTTTTACCAATGCAATAAATACTTATCTTATTCTTAAGACTTAAATATTTTTTATGACATCTCTTTAACCCCAAGTTAAGTTTTATCATATATTTACTTATTCATTAAAAGAATTTTTGCCTATGGGTCATTCCATGAAAAGTGAAACCATTTGGTCAAAAATTCATATTGAAGTTATGTTGCTATGTTATACATCATTTTAAAGCTTAAGATGTATATTTTAAGAATCCTGCATTGGTTTTTTGGTGAGAGTTAGAATAATACTTGTTTTCTTAGTTGGAAGTACGATATTCACGAACTTGTAAAAATCAGAAAAAAGAACACATTTTCAAATGCATATTTCTCATCGAAAAATAAAAACAAAAATAACTACTTGTAGCACAATTTTAACTACTAAGACGGTACTATAATAATATGCATTCATTAATTTCTTTTGAATTGATCTAAATGGTGTAGTTGAAGTTTGAAAAAAAGAAGTTTGATGTTACGTCTGTAACCTAAAAAGAAGCAAAAGTTGTCATTACGTCCTAAAAAATCAAAAATAAAAAAAACCCTTAATGGTCCTTTTGGCAAATTCTTAGAGTAATTGCTCACCATAGTTAAAAATATTGCAACTGATTTAGTTTTTAAATTAATGCTGTTACAGACGTAACATTTCGGACATAACAAATGGCTCTATGTTACGTCCGTAGCAAAAGTAAATTTCCAATTAAATAGGTAAAAAGCACAGGATGAGCAATACATGTATATAGCATAATATGGTACGAGTACTAAAGTTTCTGGTATTCTGATTTTGAAATTTTTAATTATGTCGGCATGTAATTGAAATTTATTTCTTAAGATTAATAAAATACACATATGGTATAACTGATTATAATTTATACCTCAACTGGCATTTTTTTGCTACGTTACATGGAAAGGGAGCTGTGGATGGAGTTGGGGTAGGTCAGGCACCAGGTGTGGCAGAAAGTAAGATCTAGAACAGCATTTGTCAACGACGCTCTTTCCTTTTTTCAGTGTGCAAACTCCATTGCAGAAAAAGTTAAAATTATTTATATGCCCCAGGAAAATGTTTTAAAGCTGACGCCAAAATTGGAAGAACGGTGGGCTAACATCGCGAATTTGCCAAAAGCCCGCGAAATGCATTGTTTTCGAACAGAATACGAAAATGCCGTTCGAATTTCGAGAACGTCGGACGAAAAAGGACACATTTTTTCATTCAAAAAAATTATCAAAATTGACCAACTGTCACCAAGAAGGTTAAATTTTAGTTTGGTACTAGTATTCTGCTATATCATCCAGCATTTTCAAATTTTTAAGTTCTCCTAAGACCAATCACTGATTCCAGGGAGGAATTTACTTTTTCCGATTTTTTTATGTAGCAGCCCCATTATGCATTAATTTTAAGAATACAAATACATAAATTTGTGTGAAGGCCCTTCTAAACTTTTCTTGTGTCAATCTTTCTTGGAAATAATTGTCTTAAGATGCATTAATTCATTGTTACATATTGACATATCGGCATATGCTCTCAACTCCCCCAGACTTACCCAAATTTTCTAAAACTGTTACAGTATAACTTAAAATATTCAAATAATGTGTTAATTAATGCTACTGTATTGTTTTAGCACAAAAATCTTTGTTTATTCCTGCTTTAAAATACTGTTTTCTACTTTCAAATCAGAGATGTTACGTCTGTAACACCACTTTGTTTCGTCCGTAACAAGTTTATGAATTTTTTTCACAAATTCGGCAGTCAAAATCCACACAATCTTTATGGTTTTAGAAAGCTTGAAGTCTCTAGAACACGTATTTAAAAAAAAAAGTTCAAAATTTCCGTATAAATCAGAGGAATATTGTAAGTTGTATGACATAGTCGAGTTTTTGCTGTTTTGTGAATTACGTCTGTAACAGGCAGTTTTTAATTTCTGTATTTTTTTGTAATTAAGCAATCTGCACGCAAATTTAATGTAGCATAAACATCATCAAGTTACACTACAGGAAAAAAAATTGAAGACTTTCATCAGCCCAAACCAGAATTATTAGTGTTCAAAGTCTGCGATTGTTACGTCTGTAACGATGGAATTGCCCCTATCAGCGATGCAGAAAAGATAGGAAAACCCTGCTCAAAATCAGGCTGTAAGACAAGTTTTCTTTGTATAATACTAGCATTGCAAAAGAAGCAACTGTACAAGCTTTTGAATAGAGAATATTTGAAATATAATTAAACGTTTTTAGCAATGAGCTGCATTGGGTTTTTTTCCCCGCTTTTTTTTTCAGAATATTTTATTGATATTTTTTAATGTAAAAATGATTGTAACATGCAAAAATGATTTAATGATGTGGTATTATAAAACTCTAAAGGTTTTAAAAGAGTTGTAAGAGAAAAGTTTTTGCGTGACTGCATTATTTAAGTATTTGACATTTATTTTCAAAAGCGACATTCTAAAACGAATTTTATAGTCCGAAACGAAGAAAAAATCTATTGCAAAATATTTTATTCGTTGCTATTACGTGCAATATGATTAATGAAAAAATCATTTATTTCAAGACGGTCTATTTTTCGAGCTGGAAATAGATGTTATCGACTTAGATAATTAAGTGTAGAGTTTTATAAAACCACAATTGACAGGGTATGAAGCACGGGAAATGGTATTTGACCATTTAGCAATGATATTTCTGACATCTAATGAAATATATTGGGACATTGTGTGCTACCAGTATAATTTAAAAATAATAGAACATATTGGCTCCTATATAATTTATGTTACATCCACTTTCAGATAAAACGACGTTTGGGAATCAGATCCTTTTTATTCTAGCGTTTATTGAGTGCCCTTTTTTTTTCTTTCTTTTCTATCTGATCAAACGATTTAAAAAAAAATTGTATTCAACTCATATTAATTTTCGACGAGCATTATTATTTTCGAAGCTCTATTTAATTCAAGCAAAAAATAGATCTTTACTTTAAGTTTTCAAGTAATTACAATGCTGTCTCAAATTATTCATTGATTTTACTTTTAATATTGAAGTAGGAGAAAACATTACTTATTACTTAAGTTTCTTTGTTGTTACTAGACTGGTTGATTTTTTTTCCTTTTCATAAATTTACATCTTTATTCTTTTATATATTAATTTCTTAGCTTATTGTATTTTTAACCGACTTCGAAAAAGGAGGAGGTTCTCAATTCAAAGCGTATACTTTTTTTTGTTTGTTCGCACATAACATCTGATCTACTGAACCGATTTGGACGATTTTTTTAATCGATAGAAGATGTTGTAACTTAGGTACCATGTACTCATATGACGATATTTGTTCACTAGAAAAAAAGTTATGATCGAAAAACTAACATTTCATGTCATTTAAAACAATATGTGCTATCGTAAATCCTTATTTCAAGGAGCTACCCGATGGTCAAGTAGTTATGCGCGTCAGGTTGAAGTTCCTGATGGAATGAGATCGAATCCAGGCCCACAAGAATTTTTTCGAACAGCTGCATGTTTTTTTTTTTTTTTTTGAATGATTTTAATGATTGTAATGTCCTTATGCAGGTACATCCCCCCATGGGGATCTACCCCATATTTTTTTATAGTACAAAACAAAATGACAGTTTTGGTCGGATCTTTGTTAAAATTGTCAATGGGGTCCTTCGATGCAGTAGAATTTTCTTATGGACTTTTGCGCCACTTTGGGGCTTTGAATCGATTGTGGCAATAAATGGTTTTTGATTTGCGGCACTTATATTATTTTTTCAAAAATTATATACACTATCAATTATATTATGTTAATTTTTGTACCTTTATAAAATTCTGTATTTTATACCTTGCATTTACGTCAAATTCAAGGTAAAATTAAAAGTCAAAAATTCTGAAGAAGATAAATATATGTTAAAAATTAAAGTATCTATTTTTTGTGATTTTCATATTGGTTGTAATCAAAAAACATCATTACAAACAAATAAAATGTATCAAACACCATGAGTGTTGCGTTATTAGGCAAAATCTGCTGTGTAATGTTTTTTTTTTCACTGCGAGAGGGTGGGGGGGTATGAACGACCATTAAAGTGACACAAATTTTTAAAAAATAAGATTTTGATTTGTGGTGTTTGAAAAAAGCTAGAGTCCACTTTAATTGAAAATTATTTTCCATGAAATGCAAAAACTTACACCAATTTTCCAAGTCTTACTCTAACCCCTTCTCCCACAATTCAAATTACTTACTTTTACTTTCAATTTTTAACCGACTTCAAAAAAGGAGGAGGTTCTCAATTCAAAGCGTATGTTTTTTTTTTTTTGTTCGCACATAACGTCTGATCTACTGAACCGATTTGGACGATTTTTTTTAAATCGATAGGAGATGATTAACTTAGGTACCATGTATTCATATGACGATATTTGTTCTCTAGAAAAAAAGTTATGATCGAAAAACTAAAATTTCATGTTATTTAAAACAATATGTGCTATCGTAAATCCATACTTCAATCAGGTCAAGTGGTTAAACGCGTCGGGTTGAAGTTCCTGATGGAATGAGATCGAGTCCAGGTCTGCAAGTTTTTTGAACAGCTGCATGGTTTTTTAACTATATTTTGATTATTTTAAGTGCATTTACACTAAAAAGAATGAAATAAAATATTTTTGGAAAAAAAAAATAGAACCGACTTCAGTTGGAAATTGCTCTAAAAAGTAAAAAATAATTTTTTTCTTTGAACACTATCGAAACAACTTTTAAACATAAGTTTTGAAGTCGGCGCAAAAACAATGCATAGAATCATGCGCAACTACAATTCAACTATAAATATAAATTTTAATGGATTCATTTCATTGATTACCACACATTCGTGTAATGGTACAAATATTCTGCTTTTAATTTTCAATGGTTTCTCTGAAATATTGTTGGCAAAATATGGTTAAATAGCATTTTACCTATCGTTTTCGCGCCGACTTCAAAACTTATGTTTAAAAGTAGTTTCGATGGTGTTCAAAGAAAAAAATTATTTTTTACTTTTTAGAGCAATTTCCAACTGAAGTCGGTTCTATTTTTTTTTTCAAAAAATATTTTATTAGCTTTTTTTCGTAACAGAAAGTTAGGCTAATTGGGATTGTATATCTATTTTTCTTTCTCTAAATAATACTTCAATTCACTCGAAACAAATCTGTAGAACGAATATTTACTTGCTCTGGAAAAAAAAGTGAAAAATGCGAACAAAAACAAAAACTATTCCATATATTGTATAATTGCAAAGTGTTAATAGGATTACTCGCCTTCTAAAAGTTGCATTGTGTTTCTAGTTTGGAGTGATCATGTTCATAGTACAGTACATAAAGTGTCTCACTTTATGTACTGTAATATGATCGTAAGCTAGCGGCGTGGCTTACTATATCAAAAAAGGAAACTGTGACATTAAAATGATAAAATTTCTTCACATTTATTTAAATTTTTTTCCTATTCAATGTTTTGTTAAACAAAAGTAATTTATCTACTAACCCTAAAAACGTGTTTTAACTAGTTTCTCTTCAGTGCTGATCAGTTTCATGCATTATGAATTGCGTTTACTTATAACTTCTATATCGTTTCCATCCAAACTTACAAGGATACAATTTAAAGGTTTTTGAAAGTCCGCTTAGTTCTTCTAATTGAAAGCATCGGTAAAGGTACTAATACTAAATTTAAAAAATAGTTTTTATTTTATAATTTTAATGAGCATGTGGAAAGCAACAAATAAACTAACAGCAATAACAGCAAAGACAAGGAGTGTAATAAATTTTTATCACACTATTAGGCGATAAAAGTTGGTGCTAGTTTAAAGTTTATTTTGAAAATACTATTGTTTTTTTAAATTACTACTACAAACTTTGTCTCTGCTTCAAAACTTGTAATTTAAACTCAATGAAATAGTTCGTTTATAATTATAAAACTAATGATAGAACTTTTCAAATGAGTATATATTTAATCATAATAAATGTTGAGAGAAATCATCTAATGCGTAGCTTTCCCCTATTAAAAATGCGTATGAATATATTGCGTCGTGGAATTGCCCAATAATCTAATTTTATCCTCACATTACAATTTATTTAATGAATTGGAAAAACATGAGTTATTTTACATTACAATATATTAATTATATATTTTTTACTGTAAGTGATGATTTTACTACATTTTAAATGAATATATTGCGTCGTGGGAATTGCCCAATAATCTAATTTTATCGTCACATTACGATTTATTTAATGAATTAGAAAAACATGAGTTATTTTACATCAAAATATATTAATTATATATTTTTTATTTTAAGTGATGATTTCACTACATTTTAAAAGGTCTTGTAACAACATCGCAAAATGTTGTTTTATATCTAACATTAATAAAATTTAATGCAATATGAAGGTTTGTTACAGAGCAATGACATTTTGCTAAATCTTATTTTCCGAGTTATTTTTGATTTTTGGTTTAATTACAAACAGTTTGTGTTTTCATTTTTTTAATGTTATAATTTTGTGTGTGTGTGTATTCGAAACTGATATTTTGGTAGCAACTACATGCTTCCTTACAATTGTCCTGTGTTCTTTCAGAAGGCTCTCCTCACAGATTAGTCCATAGCATTATGCAGTCAAGAATATATTTTATAAAAGAATATACTGCTCGCTTTAAGAGGCATCGAATTATAAAGTGATTATATTTAGCATTTTTAAGCTCGAAATAAAAAAATAATTAGCTCAAAATTAACGTTAATTAAAATCACCTCAGTCGAAATTTCATTTTCTACTATTCTAATACATGTCGTCAATAGCAGATGATGTGCTTTTGGGTAAAACATTTTTAAAAGGAAAATGCATTCTCAAGTTACTAAATATGCAACCAAATACCTTGTTAGTGAAATGTTTCTACGAATTACGTGAGTGAAATAAGAGGGTCACATTTAAGTGAAAGTTTACTCGTGTTGTCATAGAGACGAAAATGCGTAAACATGCAATTGTCATCGAAATGTTTAGCATGGAGTGTTTTGAATAAGTATTTCTACAAAATCTGGACGTTGAAAAATGAGCAACGTTAATTCTCATTAAAAAAGAAAAAAAAAAGAAAAGGACATTTTAGAACTTACGTTTAATGGTAAAACGTACTTATGCTAAAATTTTTGCTTACAATCTGCTAACAGATTAGATCTGCTAACATAATGGTACAAACAAATAAAATTTTTATTTCTGAGTCGCTGTAGGGCTGAAAAGTGGCAATTATGAAGAGTGAATGGAAAAAACCCTAAAAAATATTGGAATCGGATAATAATCCCAACAAAGCCATGAATTCTCGATTTTTTTCAAATAATTATAATCGCAGCGAAATTCGGAAGGTGTTATCCGATACCAATATATATTTTTTCTTTCTTTTTTTTTCAACCCTTCTCTAATCGTTTTCTTCTTCCAGTAGAGTAAAAAAAAAAACTGCACACACACACATATTAAAACAAAACTGTTTTTAAAAAATGAAAATTTCCATTTTTTACCAGTTTTCTGGCTCGTTGAGCGTTTGGAAGATGGTATTTGATTTCAATAAAATCTTTTTGTATTTTAAGTCTTCACCAATTGAAAATTTTCGGTGCTATAGTGATTTGAAAACAAAAATTTTGTTCATTTTTCTCAATCCTAATATTTAATATGAAAATTTCAAGAAAATGGGATTCCATCAGTTTTTTGCATGAAGCGATTTTGAAAAATATTTTTACTACAATATAAAGCTCCACAAAGCTGTAGTACGAATTTAGGAAAAGAAACCACGTTTATTTATTCATTTATTTTAATAGTTTTTATTCAATAATACATTATTTATTTATTGTAACTTTAATTTTTAGTAACGTTTATTCCAATGAACCAGCCCTTTTCATGGATTTTATTTTTTTACCCTCATAAGAATTAGGAAAAAAGGATTTAAAAAGGACAATTATTAATGCATTATTGTAACTATATGACTATTGTAACTATATGACAAAAACGTTTAACTGTGATAAATGAAACTACTTTGCATTTGGTACTTATTTTAAATAATTAGTTAAAGTAGACATTTTGGCTTTAAATATTACACCAGTTGCCATGGAATGCAACTTAATTTAATATTTTTATTATTCATTTATTTATTTATTATTACATTAATTCCTTCTTTTCTTTTTTAATTGTTTTTTTTTTTTTTTTTTTTTTTTTTTTTTTTTTTTTTTTTTTCACTGTTTAAATAAGACTTTTGAAGACGTTAACTGAAAAATAGTTTTGTTAAAATACAAAGCATATTGGTAACAGAAATGAATTAACAAAGCGTTTTAAGTGTTCAGAAATCAATAATTCTTAAGGAATCCGAGAGTCAACTAAGAGCACTTGCTATCTCCACGGCCTTGAATGATTATTCTGAACATGAGGCAACATTGTTTCAGTCTCCAAGATGGAACGTCTGCTGCAATTGATTGGAAAGACGTTGGTATGCTGCAGGACACTCGTAGAAACGTTGGGTCAAACGAGGTAGCAGGAAATGCAGTGGCTGTCGTCTAAGTGGTGCCCGCTGTTGCCTTGGAGATCTTATAATTTGAATGACTGAGGTCAATTGGGGTGCGCGCAAAGATTTCCAAGTTCATTGCTGCTGTTCGTCTCGTTGTCAGCATTGACGTAATTGCTTTTTTTGTACAAGTTAATCGATTTTATAAAAAAAAATGGCGATGTGCAAAATCAGAGAAAGATGAAATATTCTTACTATTTCGGTTTTTTATTATATTCGGTTTTTTATTAATTATAGGTTTTTTAAAGAGATTTTTTTCTTAAATTTGAAACGTTATTAAGTTCTGGCGGTTTTTGATGTAAGAGAATGATAAAGTTTAAAAGCAAGACAGAAGAGAGAGAGAGACTAAAAATAAATATATTTTTGGGAATAAAACGAATATTTTTTTAAGCGACAAGAAATAAGGACATAAAATTAATGTAGACAACCTTACAGAATATCACTTGCGGATTTTCAGGTTTTTTTTTAAGAGAGAGAGGATAAGCGAGGGAGAAAGAGAGAGAAACAATGATTTTGAAAGAAGAGGAAAACATCTATATTTTAACTTACTATCAATCTTTGTTGGTCAGAAGAATTAAAATATATACAAGGAAGGTGGGAGGGAGGAGACAGAGTGAGGTTATAGCGTTGACTGAACCATTGCAGTTTTTACGATGGTATTTTTAGAAGGACTTAGTCCTTAATCTTTTCTGGGGTCCTTATTTCTGAGGGCGCTGCGTTAAGGGAAAAGCGCTATTGCTCTTAAAAAATGGTGCAACACATAATTTAATTTATTAGATCTATGAGCACAGCCGCAGCCGTGTTAAAAGCATTGCCTTTTGGTATGGTTCAAGTGGACGAGCACCATACGGAATTGGACAAATAACAAGAGTTATGTAACCATGGTACTCGGGATTTAAGCCTTAGAGCATAAACATTTTGAGTTAAAATGATCTGAAATTAAAGTACTTTGCAGCTCTAGCTTTTCCCCTCATATAAGTATTGGTACATATTCTTCAATCTTTCAAAAAACTGATTTTAACTACTTTTTTTAACAGTAATAGTGCCTTTTATTTGTTGCACCAATAGAGAAGTTCAGTTTAAGTGAGATTAAAAACCTAACTATACTTAATTTTCACTTAAAATTTTACTTGATTTTTTTTTATTGTAAAAGCAAGGTTTGGTTATTTTTGAACGAAGTGTTACAAATCATTTGCGAGCTAAATAGATTAGGAAGGGGGAAATTCAGTACCTTTATTTAATGACGCGACCAAAGAGCCATAAGTCATGCACAGCAAAAAATGAACTGTTGTTCTTTCAGTAAAAAAAGTGGCAGCCGAGGTTCCAATTTAAAAATCTAAAATGAACAGCAATAAACTGTAAAACTACCAATTTTACAGTTTCTTACTGTAAAGTTAGAAATTTTACAGTTTATTGCTGTAAAATTTAGTTGTATTATACTGTAAAAATAACTGTAATACTGGCAGCAGAGGTTCCAGATTCAAACCGTAAAATACAAGGTAATAAACTGTAAAACTAGCAATTTTGCAGTTTATTACTGTAAAATTAGCAATTTTGCAGTTTATTACTGTAAAATACACTGCGTACACTGCGTAAAGTACACACGCTGCGTAACTTGCTGACTGCACATATAGGTATTTCGTCTTCATTTTTCGAATTCAGTTTCGAAAAATAATCATTTAACATAACAAACAGATGACATAATAATAATAATATGCATCTTTTTGGGAAGCAAATTGACTTTTAAGAAGGTAATAAACATTTCTTGAGTTCAAAATCAAAATCTTAAAAAACTCCCCCCCCCCTCCCTCCTTCTTCTCCAGACGCTTAAGATATTTCAATCGGAGTGGATAGCCTTCTTCTTGGACTTATTTTATAACACACACAAATGTTCTCTTTACGTTTAAGACAGCAATCTAGGTTTTAGATTTTGGTAGTGTCTTGTAATTTGTATAAAATTAAATCGTGGAAGGATTGTTTCTCTCACAAAATAAAACATTTTTGTACAAAGATCAATTCCTAATGTGATAAGAGAAAAAAAAATCAAGTTTTAATTGAAGAAAAAAAAAACGTTAGGTCCATACTCAAACAGTCCTGATGAATATTGTGCCAAATTTGATGATTCTAGTGATGGACAGGAGAACCAAAATGACCAAAAATAAACCTCACAGAAAATGGAACCAGCGATTAATATTCTACCAAAAATATTAAAAAAAATAAGGAAAATGCGGAATAGAAACCTAAAAGTCGAGACAAAATATAACATAATAAAACAAGTTTTCCCTTTTGAAAATGGAAAAAATCATAAAATTGAGCAAGAAAAGTACAAAATGACCGTTAGCAGGAAAAATAATTTTTACCCTCAATAAAGGGATTTTTTTTTTTTTTTTTTGAAAATTTTACTTAAATTTGAAAAAAACAAGAACTTGTTACTAATTTCTTTTATTTTATTTTATTTGTTGATTATTTAGCTATTTAACTATTGGTTATGGATTCATTATTGTTTTACATTAGTAAGTAGTTAAGCAAAAAATATTTACGGGGAACTTTCCCGGTTCCTTGCTTTTAAACTTTATTCTACATTCTTTTGTTCCTTTTTTTTCGTAACTGTTCGTTTATCACTTTTATTTTCGAGCTCCATTTTTTGTCGAAAAATGTATGACACCAAGTGAAACTTGAAACAATCCTCCATGTCTCTATATTTCAATATTAAAAAAAAAAAAAAAAGAAAGAAAGGAAGAAAAGAAAAGATTTTCAAAAAAAAAGTGTCAAGTACTTAGCTGAACGCTAAACTGTGTCTTTTGTGTAAAAGTGCAATAGTGTTTTAAAAACCTAATTGCGTTTATATGAGTTTCACGTTAAAAATTTATTACTTCAACGAGGTAGAAAAATGTGTTTTCCGTATAAAAGAGGTATTTCATAGGAAAACAAAAAAAAAAAAAAAAAAACCTACGTGTTGTTTTAGTGATGAAAATTCATGAGTGATTTTTATTAACAAAAGTAAATTTGAAGTGAAAAGGATTTCGTAAAATATTTCTTAAAGAAAACCAGTTTATTAATCTTAATTAATGATTTTTTTAATTGGGGAAAGGGATCTTTACTATTTTAATTACTTTCGTCAAAATTTATTTTGACAGTTTGAAAATAATATCTAATTTCTTGAAGATAAGCAGGCCCGTCATTTAGGGGTGCAGGGGGGGGGTCAATTGCCCCCTCCTGGCTTTGAGAAATCAATGTATTTACATATGTGGGCGTGGTTTTTGATGCTTTTCGGTGAAATTGCATTGTGTTTGGACCCTTTGCCTCCCCCCCCCTGGAAAAACCTGAAATGACGTCCCTGAAGGTAAGCTAAAAAAGGTAGAAATTTCTGACATTTTAAGGCGAAATAGATAATGTTTTAGTAATAAACCGTTAAAAAACATTAACCACGTGAGTTTATTTATAACAATCAAAATTCATTTTAGCTTTTTAGCAGAAGATATTGATTGCATTTAGAACAAGCTTTATGCATGTCTACTAATTATGTTGCAAAATATGGAAGTAATGTAATGGAAACTTTTCATAAACTGTGTGAAACACATTATTTCTAATTAAAGCAGTTTAGGTAGAAGCATCTATGCTATCGCCTAAAATCTTTCATATGTCTGAAGATTGCTATTAGGTTGAAAAGAAAATGCTTGAGCCTCTATGCAGATTAATCTCCGGTTGTGAAGAGGAGACGTTTGTGATTTGATTTTAATGCGTTTAACAATTTTTGAAAATTCGAGTTCTCTTTTTCTGTATCTACAATAATTCCATAGGTGCTGCCATCTGCTGAGCAAAACTTCAACTATTTTACGTGTGTAGAAAGCGTTACAACACTTATTTTCGAAATAATAGAAAATATAATAGAGCGTCTGTGCTTTTGAATCTCCTTTGAAAAATATTCAATTGTACGCTCCTTTTTATATCCTGGTAATAATGTACCGGAGGAAATGCATTAAAATACTACATTCAAGGGAGGAAAAAAATTCAAGGTTATCCTTGGTCGCTTAGGGGGGAGGGGGGAGGAGTCATGGTCCTCCTCTCGCCGCTCTGGGTCTGAGGTTTTGTTCATTAGTGCTCAATGGTACATTTAAGTTGAAGGCGAAATATTGTGCCAAGATGAAGGTTAAAGATTTTGCCGAAACAAGAAAAGGAAAAATTTTGATTATTTCAGTAATTATCAGTGATAAAAACTTTGCTAAAATATTATTTTGGTATTTCGTGCATCTTAATGTCTTTCGAAACATCGATACATTTTTCTGCTTAAAGGAGTATCTCGAAAAAAAATATTGGAGGAATGTGCTTGCTCCAGATTGGTCATTTTAATACATATGAACTGTTTCTACGATTTTTTAAAATTTTAATTAAATTTCCCAATAAAATCAACATTGTGTTGTAATGTAACTTAAAAGCAGAATAAATAGCAAAAAAAAAAAATCTCTAAAATGCTTTTGGCACTATTTCGGCTGATTTTTAGGTAAAATGAGCCCTTTATCCAAATATAATAAGTTTTCCCACTATACGTTCTAATTTTTTCCCCCAGTGTTTTTTTTTTTTCACTTTTTCTTATTTTAGAGCTATTATTTTCATTTACAAGGGAAAGGAATATTATATTAATCGCTAACATTATTTTTGAATTCAAGAGATAGGCTCAAAACTCAAAGTATGAACACCGGTAGCAAAAAAGGAGACGTGGGGGGTGTATGACTCCAAAATATTTCAAAAATCATCAAAAATGATACCTTTGTTCCATTTTTTTTTAAAAGAAACTTTTCAATTTATACGACAAAGACAGAAAGCTGCTGAAGTACATGCGAGCACAAATTGCACATAAATAGTAATTTATTCTTTCGAAGGGCCAGATATATTTGCATAACATCTGTGTCAAAATCTATAAACTATGGCCAAACTGAAGTCCCCTCCTCCCTACTTTTATGTTAAAAAGCATATTTGAATTTTGAAAGAAATTGTTAAAATATATTGCAAGACATTCAAAATTAGATCGCAAGAGTATTAGAACCAAAATATTCCTGCGAAAGAGCTTGCATACGTAAAGCAATCAATTCTGCATTTAAATTTATTATCGCTTGCTACTACGAGGGAAAACAATTGCATTGCAGTTTTGGTAGTGGGTTTAGCGATAATGATTATGGATTTTTTTTTTCACAATTTATAGTTGCTAATGTTGCAGGAGTTGAGATTATACCTGCATTGCCACATTTCAGATATATATATATATATATATATATATATATATATATATATAGGTAAAAATGTGAAAATAGGATGTTCTACATTCAATCAGCGCAAAATTGCTGCTAGAGCATTAAATGTATTCTAAATATTAGGTATTTATATAAGAAGTCCGCCCTCGGGCGTGCACGAAGTCAGTGTAAATAACAACAACAATTAGAAAAAGACTTGAAATAACGTTATAAATGTTAAAAATGCAAAAACGACAAAATTGTTGTTGTTGTTATTTACACTGACTTCCTGCACGCCCGAGGGCGGACTTATGTATAAATACCTAATATATACGTTACATCAGTAAAGTTTAAGAACATATATTTTTCACGGATGTTCATTTTCTGTGTTCAGTATTAAAACGCGCTACTGGGCGCACTGCAAACGTTGTACATTTCTCTGCAGCTCTTGCATGCTCTTGCATGATGTCAATAACAAGGCAGTGTAATTGCTTCATTGCATTTGGGGACGATTAATTCCATTTTCGCGTTCAGTTAGGCTTTCTGTTGGACGTCCACGAGTAATTCTTTTACATTTTATTTCCTCTGGAAAATAAATTCTTTAGTCACACGTTGAAACCTCTTCTGAGAATTTCTAATTGTTTTGCCCAAGGTTATTAAAAATTAAGTAAAGCTTGAAAAAACTTGCATTGTTATCAAATCAAATCAAACATTCTAAGATTTTAAATTATAGTTTGGGTACGCTTTAGGGTAAACTAGGGCACTTTTACGCGGATTTTTTTTAAATGAATTTTCTAATTTTTATGTTTCAACTTAGGAAATTTTCGACATTATGGTCTTATAAAGCAGTTAATAAATTCGCAGTTTGAGCATTAAGCTTTTGCCCTGTTTAAGTAACTGCTAAAATCCTATGCAAAACATCTTATTAAATCACAAAAGAAAAAAAAAATTTGCGCCTCAAAAACAGCTAGATCTTTCGGATTTTTTATTGCTGAATTTCAAATCGATCATTTCTAGCTTTTTTCGACAATAAAAAAAGAAAAGAAAAAGAAAAGGGGGAAAAAACTCGACGAAAATACGTCGAAGCAGAGTCCCAATAAATCAATATTCTTCGTGAACTTGGCCTTATTTTCCCCCCTGCATTTCTTTTTTCTTCGGTTTTTTCTGTTTGCTTTGATTTTTTCATGGTAGAATATAGGTTTATCTGTATATTGATAGAATAGAAAAGATATGTCGGTGAAAATCTCATTTACAGCAATGTCTGCCGTTTGTGTGAATCTTTGCATAAGAATTGTTTGCGCCTAGAAGGACATTTAGTCGATCATGATGAATTCAACTCTTTGATATAGTTTTGATGAATACTAAAACAATAGTGTTCGATTTCTAACAGTAATAAAATTGTATATAAAACAAGAGAATTGCTGGTTAGTTATCACGCACGCTTAAAGTAAAATCAATTCGGCCAGTTTTGATGACATGTTTACCTAAGAAAAAACAGCGATTTACTTCCAAATGTATTGTAAAAATCACATTAACAAGAATGACTGCCATTTTCCAGAATGTATGCATTCCCAGGTAGCACAAAAAACGTTTAAACGTTTTTAATCCGTTGTCACAACGTTAATAACCATTTTACAATCTTTAAAAAACGAAGTGTGCTACTTGGGTTGTTTACAGCATTGTATAAAATTTATTGGAAAACGAAATTTAATCCTTCGCAGAATTTTTAGTGAAGATAGAACACCAGCTTGCTTTGGGTAAATCATAGTTTCTGTTAATAGAATATATTTGTTCAAGATTAATTCAGTTCTTTATGGTACGTTTGGTGAAGAATAGTTCGTGTGAAAAAAAAAAGTGATTTACTTCCATACCAAGAATTTGTATAATTGACGAGGATTGCGTGTAAGAAAATTGCTTGTATATCATCAATATTACTCTTTCCTGGATTTTTAATAAACATTTCTGTGTTATATAGCAGTTGTGATCCAATTCTAGTTTGTGTCTGGTTGATAATTTGGATTTACTACTTGTATTTATGCTTAAACGTAGATTTTCGTTTCAGTCAAGGCATAAATTATAGAATTCTAAATTAATTTGTAGTACAAATTTCAGCCATGATGTTTCAGCAAAGGTAGAAAAAGATACAACATTTCACGTGCGTCACAATTAGGAAGATAATGACTCAAATTCTCAAAATAAGACCTTATGTCACAAAGTTACAAGATTTAAAATTTTTCAATCTAGTATGCGTTTTAATAAGGTATTAGATTATGGGGGAAAATTAATCACCAAATCTTACCAATATGATAACATTTGTTTTAAATTTTAACGATAAATCTAGCTATTTAAAACAAGCAGAGAATGTTAGTGGTAAAAAGTTTTTGAAATTAGCTGAATAAGTAATAAAATCATACGTACATATTACAAATGCAAGTAAACGTTTTTAAATTGTAGGTAACTAAGAAAGTAAGATCGAGAGATCTTTCTGGGAAAAAAATCAATGACCTCTGATGAGAATTGGAGGATCTTTATGCACTGTAAAAAAAAACAATATGTTGTTTTTACAGTATAATATTGGTAGCAAAGGATCAAGTTTAAAACTGTAAAATGCACAGTAATAAACTAAAATTAGCACTTTTAGAGTTTATTACTGTGCATTTTACAGTTTTAAACTGTAACCTCGGCTATAAATGTTTTTTTTTTTTTTTTTCAGTGTGTCATTATTGTTAAATTGTTTAGCTCCTAGTTATTTCTTTTATTTACCAGTAAAAAGTTTAGTCATTTTTAAGACTTTTTACATTTTCTCTAAATAGTCTACCATTCAGTGATTATTCTTGAAGAAACCAAAATAATTATTGAGACTGAAATATTATTAAAATCTTCCCGGAGCTACCATTTTCTAAACAATACTAAACCCAAGACTGTCTGGAACAATTCGAAATGAATTTTGAATTTTTCATTTAAATTTCGAAGTGAATTACGTAAGAGTTATCAACGTATGCAGCCAGAATAAAGGTAATAATTTAAACCTACCCTTCTGTATTGAATATAAATGCCCAAATATGCAATACAATGGAAATCAAATCATGAACTCCGAAAAGCATCGTTACATTTCAACTTAATTTTTTTACAGATTGATCTGTCGTCATATTGCTAAAGAATTTAATAATGAAATATTTCATTTAAAGTCACATTTCTGAGAGCAAAAATGTATTATTGCGCGAACTGCCAATCCGAATCAGCTGCTCTGCATAAACTATTTCTACAGAAGAGGAACTTTTTCTCAAAGCCGTGTTCATTAACTCTGGCCCGAAGTCAATTAGGCGAGGAATAATAGGAATATTAAAGTAAAACACAACAATTTCCTCTCTTTCATAGAAGCTCTCATTGCGAGTAAAGGCAATATAGCGCGCGAATTCCATGCCAGGATTTTGGAATGAGTCCAGGATATGTGTGCGAGCCATCCATCTTCCCCTGTTGCCATGGAAACGCTTCCCCGCTATACAGGACAGGATGCGGAGAGCAGGGCGGAGGCTGTGTAATGGAGCACAAACATGATCAACTGTGAATAATGAAGACAGTTCTGCTTTTATGCTGTCTCCTCAGATACAGAAGAAAAGAGGGGGAAAATATCGGAACTATCTGTCAGTAAAACCTTTATCGGAACCAGCACATTCTCTTCATACGAAGGAGGTTTGAGCTCTTGCATTTCTGGATTAGCAATAGGAGCTCGGTAATCTTAGAAAAACATATAGGTTTGAAATGCAATGTTGTATTTAGCAAATAATAGAAACAATAAACTGTCAGATTGATTTTTTATAGAATATGTTGACGAATCTTTTGATAAAGAAAATAATTTTTTCCCCTCTGTAAATAAAACGTAGTAGCTTTATCCTCCCTTTGTAATAATATTATTAGTTCACTTACTTGTATCCACACTAAAAAAATGATTGTTGTTTTTACAGTATAATACAGATAATTTTATCGTAATAAACTCTAAATATTGCTAATTTGATAGTAATGAACTGCAAAATTGCTAAATTTACGGTACTAAACTGTAAAATTGCTATATGTACAGTTTATTACCGTGCATTTTACAGTTTTAAACCGGAACCTCTGCTACCAGTATTATAATGTTGTTTTCACAGTAAACTATAAACTATAACATTGCTAACTTTACCGTAAGAAACTGTAAAATTGCTAGTTTTAGTTTATTACTGTGCATTTTACAGTTTTAAGTTGGAACCTCGGCTGCCAGTATTATACTGTAAAAACAACCGTTCATTTTTTGAAGTTTAGTGAAAGGAATTAAAATAAAGCAAATGCTAATTTTGTTAGGTAAAGATCTATCCAAAGTCATGTTGTCAAAAGAGGAGGGAAAACATAAACCTAAGACGGGCAAAATGAGTAAAGTATAAAATAAAAAGCATGCATGTTTCAATGTGTAAAATTGATCCGAAATTGTGATTAAATCGATGGAACAGATTTAAATAAAATTTTCTGTTAAGGTATAGTTAGAGTGCATTATTTAATATATGGATCAAAAATGTAATTTGTGCACTGAACTTTTAAGTGTTTTGATCCCTTGCTTGGAACCTTTTGATCCCTTGCTTGGAACAAGAGTATTGTTGTCTTCTTAACGCAGATTATTATTTACAGCAATTAAACTTACACTATTTTGACATTTCTAATATTTCGTTCAGTCGAAATGTCCACACAGGGATGTGAGAGCTGCATAAAGTCGTGCAAGCTCGCGAGAAAAAGACATGCATACCAAAAAAATTTCCAACAAATGTCGGGGTTTTTTTTACTTATAATTTTTCTCAATAACCCAAAACCAAACAAAAAAAATTCACATTCTGCAATTTTAATTAAAAGTTCCAGTAAGTTTGATTTATGAGCAAATAATTACTAACTAAAATGTTGCTTACAAACTCCCAAAGCCTTCGCAATGGAAAAGTTCCTCAAAGTAATACATGAATTTTTTATGCATAATAAAAAATAATTTAATACAAAATTAAATGTTATCTAGTAAAAGAAAAAGTAGCAAAATGCGAAGCATCAAAATTAATGCAAAAGTCTCAAAGTTTTATGTTTCGAGTAGTCTAGAAAGTGCAAATTTAACAATGTACTGCTATATTACACACACTTAGATATTTGTTAAAGATTTAATAAAAGAAGGTACGAATGGTATTTTAGCAACAATTAAATGTTAAGAAATATGTAAGCGAAAAAAAGATAAGTAGTCTATATTTATCTGATTTTTTTTTCCGTTTTATCCTATTACGGCGAAACATTTATAAGTTAAATTTAAGAATTTTTGTCATCCTAGCAGTTAATGATGCAAAATGATGCTGATTTTTTTTAAACAACCAAAACATTTTTATCTCGAAACTTGACTCCCGTAGCTATAAGTCGAGCCACCTCTAACTACTGTCGGTACCGAAAACTGTCTACCTCGACAATTTACTTTCCACGAACGTATTTGAAGCTTTAAAGGAAAAAAAAATCAGAATGGTAAATCAGCCATTCACTTCAGCCAATTTTCAAATAAAGCATTCAAGTGCAGACTCAACAAAAGAGAGAGAGAGAGAGGACGTTATTAGTGTAAATGGTCAATTTGGGTAATAGAACAATCAAATCGCTAAATCAAGGGGAATCGGGGGGGGTAAACAATAGTCAGCATGAGGGTAAAACCATCATGTACAGAAAAAATAAGTGTCACAATGAAAATATTTTATGAAACCAAACAACGAAAAGAAAGATAAGGATAATAATGTTATACGAGTTTACATATGTTTAATATTATGTATAACGAGTTTATATATGTTGTTATAAATAAGGTATTACGAACATCACGCTTAGAGATGTAGTTAAGCCCCTCAACTGAAGAATCAAACATAGGGGTAAGATAAGCTGAGTTTGAGGAGAGAAAATAATAGTTATGCGAGATAGTAATCGAATATAAATGAAAAAAAAAAAAAAAAAGCATATCGATAATAAAATCTTTGGTACAGCTAAAATAATAATTCCTAAAGATCATTTCAACAATCATGGCTGTAAGAAAATTAGGTGTTGATAATTATGTCATAAGTACGAGAGAGAAGTACTATTAAAGTATTTTAGTGCACATTTCTCATTACAAGACATAATGCAATAAATAAAATCATTCGAAAAGTGTTCCATGCATAATTCATTTATAAATTTCTACTTTTTATTCTCTGGGGAAAAAAAAACAAGGGCTTTTCTAGGTCTAAATTAAGTTTGGACCAAGATGTACAAAGAGTTCTCACGCAGCTGAAAACATCTAATTCCAGTAAAAAATATCAAATAATACCAGAGCCGCAAAACATAATTAAAATTACTTAGACGTACTTAAGTCTTATAATTTTAAGATAATTGTCATTAGATTGCTGCCGGATTTGACGGGCAGGACGCTTCTTCATTTTCTGCCTTGCCAAATTAACATTGCTAAAGTGATTGATACAAACTGATTACCTTACAAATTGGTAATTATGCACTGACTGAGACGAAAAAAATTTTTAAGCAGAAATACAAAACACACAAAGCAAGATTTTAGAACAAATAAACTCTTTCACAATTGCCGTAAGAACAACTTGTTTGGGGAGTAATTGCACTTCTAAGTTATGATTCGTAACCGCGAAACAAAAGTTTGCCCTTAGATAAATTTCAAAATCTCTTTTGGTAGAATTAAGTACATTTCCAAACATTTTATGCTAAATCTTAAAAAGTATAACTTTTCTTGCAGTTATCGTTGGATTTTGGTAGTGTTAAGAGTGTCGATATTTTTTCTCAAATCCTTTTTTCTGCTGACATTTATTTCACTAAGTGCAACAACAAAAACGCGCTTGTGGTAAATAAAAATGTAACCGAACATAAGAGCTGCGTATTTCCCCTGGGACAATATGCACTGGACAGAAAGGACTTGAGAGAAATAACGTGGTTTGTCCCATAGGACCAGAAAACCAAAGCAGAAGAACAGTATTAAAGCTGGCCCATTCTAGAGATGACGTCATGGGTTACCCGGGCTGTGACGTCAATGGCTGGCATCGATCCGACCAAACAGAGACAAGCCCGGAAGAAATTTCATTTTCTCGCTCACTGTCCGGGCGCAATTTCCAAAATTTAAATGGACATGGTTAGTGAATGAAAAATGCGATCACTTCATTCAAAGCTGTCACTGTAATTGAAGAAAAATGCTCCAGGAGGCCGCAGCGTCGAACTCTGCTGCTATTAAATTTGGGCGAAGAAATTACTCGCTTGATGTTGAGGATCAAAAGAATGGATGGAAATGTCAGTTAAATTTCGTCTTTTGCAGATATGAGTTTTGTAAACTCATGGCAAACGGGAAATAGTTTGGTGGGATTTTTATTTTCATTAATGGAATCTATTTTGGTAACATATTTGTTTTAATGAAAGTAAGGATACTGAACTCGCAGTTACACATGCATCCATTTTTAAGAGAACTGGGCTATAATTCAAGCAGAAATTAGTGGAATTATGATTGAGTGGTTAAGCGATCTAGTATGCAATACATAAGTTGTTTATTTTTTATTTATTTCTTCCTTGCAGTTTTAGCGGTGTGTGCTCCAAGTCTGCTTTTTTCTGCTTCTTTCTTCTGAAAGTCTTGAGAAAATAGACGTTTTTTACAATAGGGTGCTGTGAGCAAAACATTGCTGAAAAATGAAAATCAAATGATAACTGCGAAGTGCATTACTGCCATTTAAAAAATTAACTTGATTGTATTTAGTTGGACAGTTGTGCCTCATTCCCTACTGCAAAAGAAACTTCGCAAAATCTTCATAAATAGTACATAATAACGTGCTTTTAGTTGATACGAAACACGGTAAGGCCATTTTAGAAATCAGGATTAATATTCGAGCAATTCAGTTAAAATGTTTTACGTGCAAAAACGTTTGTTTTAAGAAAGTTTATTGTAATTTTTAAAAAACCGCTGTCAACAGGTAGAAAGACGGAATTTTTTATTTCTTTTGAAAATTCTATTGCTTCAAAATTGGCTTTTTGCAATGTTTCACTCCTCGAAACTTGTTATAATAACAAAGCTGAAAAAAAAAAAAACTATTTTGACAAATTGGTAAAAATAGTAGTCCATTTCTTTTTACTCAAGGTAATTAAAATAAAATTCTATTATTTGCAATCCTTAATTATACACCAAAGCTCATGGCTTGTATTTAATGGTGTCCGGGCAGCAATAAATGTTTTTTTTTCTTCCTTTTTTCGTTTGTAAAAATTAAATATATTCAGAAGCTTTATTATCAAATATTGTACGCCTATTGTCAAAAGAAGTGAGTCGTATCCTTCCTATGAAATACTATTAAAATATTTACAATGAAATGAGTGAACTACTTATTTCACATGAAAACCGTATTTATGATTTTTATCATGTCTTTCTTACTTTTTGTTTTGATTTAGTATCAGTTCTTATAACACATATGATTCTTACTCCTAAACTTCAGCATTATTCCTAGATTACAACAGATACTTAGAGATGAACGAATACCATGGCGTATTTGTGCAAATTTGATTACTTGTTAACAAATGCTTCAGCCAACTTCTCAAATTCACTCAAAAACATACGCAATCAAACTTTTTTAGCTCATGAAATCAAAATATAAATGTCTCTTACGAATTTTTCTCCTAACTTTTAATGGAGAATCCGTAAGAGTATGACAGCTCTCAAAAATTTTACTTTCCTTTCCTAAATTAGATTTGACTATAGTGCAGCGCAAAAAATTTCAATACTTTTTTCTTTTAGCTACACTGTTAAAAATTTTCCTGAAATTTTAGGGTAAAAGTTACTGGCATACATGTTGCCAGTAACTTTTACCTTAAAAACTTTTTTTACTGTAAAATTTTCCGGTAGAGAAAACGAGAGTTAAAAAGCGCAAGATGCGAACGATAAGGACTGAACCCAGGACCCAATTTTTACACACTGATTTCTATCCACTATACCAGATGAGATACAATAGGTGAGCATAAATAGGGTATCATAAGCCTCGCACAGTCAGTCACGTGGTGATCAAATCGCAATTTTTTTTATCGGTACAATTTACTGTAAAAATTTTCTATATCGTAAACGCTACATTTTACAGTAACATTTACCGTAAAAGTTTCCTGAATTTTTAACAGTGTAGTAAATAACATGCAAACACAAAAAAGTGCGAGAAATAGGGCGCCCGTAAAGACACAGGATAGAAGTGAAACATTTCTCTTAGAGAAAACATTTCAATTCTTCGTCAATCATTTTTGAATAGCATAGATTTTTTGATTTAGATGTTTCACTCCTCCCGACTCTTGTACAATGAAAATATGTCATAGAATATTAATGCCAACATTTGAGAGTGACGAACGAAACCTTGGTGACAACTGTAATAAATTCCGTCTCAAACGGAAGAAAGTCAAAAGGTTTAAGTTGAAATATACACCATTGAAAGGAAAATAATATGACTTTCGATAAAATGAGTAGATTATTAGAAAGTATGTGACCGCGAGAGCAATAAAAATAAAAGCTCTTTCTAAAGCACCAGAATAAGAAGCAGTTTAGAAGCAAGCAAGGGCATAAAACTATGTACTGAAATAGCTAGAAATATTAGTTTTGCATCCTATTTTGGACATAAATGAAGCTGTCCCATTCCTCCCACCATCGAATTATCTTCAACTCTCCGTTATATATTCAACCGAAAATGGACGACATCAAACGTTCCGATACTTTTAACTCACTCTTAGAATAGTACCTCCACTTCATCTTTCTACGCTACTAATTTATCTAAAACTTTAACAATGTTTCGTCCACTAACTCCTGATAACAACATTTTACGATTCTCAGCAAAAACGTTCTTTGAAAAAACATACAACGTGTGAAAATTAACTGCTTTAATGTTACCTAAGAAAAAAAAAAAAAAGAAACCGGAGCTTGATGCGTATAAGCATTGACTGCTGTTTTCTAGGAGATGAATGGGAGAATTTCTCTCTATCGCTTTCTTTTCTCCTTTGTATTTCTTTCTTTTCCAGCTTCCCGTATTTCCCACAGCTGACGTTGATGGCTATGTCCCATGCCAATCGTTACCATAATGGATATTTCACTGGGTTGTATGTTAAAGGAAAAATAATTCTTTCAGAAAAACGGATTTCTTTTTTTTTTAAAGAAAAGACTTTAAGTGAGAATTTAATTAACACTTTTTCGCAGCTAAAAGTCAAATCGGGCAGTAAATGATACTTTCTTGCGAGATTTGCTAAATATTTTAAAGCTTGAATGTTGGTAATTTTGATTTTGTTTCGGAAAAATAAAATTAGGTCACTTAGAGATTTTAAATATAATCTCGTGATTGAGTGTGCGATGTAGAGTATACCAAGCAGTGAATAGGAGAAAATAAAATTAGATCACTGATTGATTTGAAATACAATACAATCTCATGATTGGTTGAGTGTTCGATGTAGAGTAGACCAACCACTGAATCAACACCTAAGCATGGTATTCAAGACTTCATAACATGGTTTAGAAATTTTAGCATTCGGCATATGACATAAAAAATATTTTAAATTGATATATGTATTTTTTTTCACTGTGAGAATCGAAATGGTTTCGGATCAGTTCCTTTTTTTTGGTGGGAGGGGTCGGGGAGGGGAAAAGAAAAGTGTACTAACCTAGGAAGTGAAAATTTCCAATCGTTGAACAAATACATCATTTTCTAGTCAGTTTCCTTATTTTTTTTAATGAATAGAAATATTTTACTACTGCTAATTCATCTTAAAAGAATCTATTCAAACTTTATTCAGTGAAGAATTATTCAATGAAATATTTATTTAAAGGTAAAAAAAACCTTAAATTGCTTAATACATTTTGGCGACCAATGCCGCTTGAATTACAGCAATTAAAAATTAACTAGCTGCCAGGGCAGCTAGATTAGCTTCCTGCGGCATGTTGATGCATAACGTCCCCCCCTCTCTAACTTTTACCTCATTCTGAAGTTTTATTTGATATAATTTAATGTTCATTCGATTTCAAGACGTACCACGAACGTGGCCCGGCGTTGCACGGGCACTTCGTGCCCTGAAAGTAGTGAGGAAAATGTCAAGAAACTACTCCCCGCCAAGGCGGCTCGCTAACAGGCGCTTCACGCCTTTACTTTTCTCCTGTATAAAAAAAATCATTCGAATTATTGAGATGCTTCGCGCCTTCAAGATGGTGAGGAAAGTTTCAGTAAGTTCAGCTCAGGCGCGGATCCAGAGTGGGGTCATGGGGATCATGACCCCCCCCCCCTTAACCGACCAAATATAGCAAAAAATTGCATTTTTGGGACTTATTTTACGAAAAAACTGCCAAACCACCCCATTTTTGCACAAAAATTGCACTTTGACCCCCCCTTTCCGAAAATGACCCCCTCCTTAACCAGAAGCTGGATCCGCCCTTGGTTCAGCTCGCTCAAAGGAGAAAAAGCAGACATTGATACTCAGTTTTTAATATAAGTAGATGGCTCTTCAACAAATGAATGTTTCAAAATATTACAAGTAGCTAGCGATAAAAATACTATGTAAGGGCCGAATTCAAGTGAAACACCATTGCAGTCGCTTCGAGGCGATCGCATATTGCAACCGCTACTGTAAGTCGAATTCAAGTGAATTCGTTTCACTTGAATCCAAATTTTGGAATTTGCGATTGCATTGGTGAGTTGCGATCGTCCGTGTTTCACTTGAATTCCTGCCTAAGTCGCCCGCTTATGAGTTTCGTGTTTGATTTAGTTAAGCCTTCATTCAAAATTCTCATTTTCATTTTTATTATTGTTTCATGGCATGGCAACCACGTTTTGCAATGCAAGAATGGATTTCATATTTAATCATTTATTAGGCTTAATCGCTTTAAACTTGACTACTTATTAATTGATATCTTCGCTAATTAAAATCGTATAATTATATAGATTGAAACTAATGAAGCTTGAAAAATTACCTATCTATCGGTACCTGGTTCGACTTTCAGTTCATTGGCGTTCAGGAGAAAGAAGCGTGACATAGAAAGATAGTTAGAAAGAAAGATAGTTAGAAAGATAGTTAGAAAGATACTCAGTTTTTAATATAAGTAGATAGAAGTTGATAAAACGCAATAAACAAAAATTACGTGTTGCCAACTAAGAATGTGAAAATCAAACTAGTGACAACAGAATTATCAATTTAACATTTGGATGAAAATAGAAAAACGAAATGTTCATTCACAGCTAAGTTAAACCCAGATTTAATCGGTTGCTTTTAAATAGTCGCATCAATTTTAGAAATTTTGTATCATCTCCATGGAAACTGCACGAAAGACAACCGTTCCACTCTTTTTTTTTTATACACTGCTGTTGAGGCATTTCATTTATTTCATGTTTATCGAATTGGGCTTACGCTTTTATTTATATCATTATTACCTCAGTTATTTCTAATTGTTTTCTAACAAATCTAGTGCTAAATAGTTTGTTTTAGCAAGACATACCATCACGAATAAGCGTTACATAAATACTTAAAAGAGTTTTTTTTTACGTTGATTGAATAAGAGGTTACGCACAAAGCAATTTTAATCGTTTGCATTTAACCATTGTTGCAAAAACTAAGTGGGAGAAAAGTTCATGACGCCGTAACTATGACAACCATCAGGGGAAAAGTGCGGAGAGGAGGAAATTACTTCCAGCAGCCTCTTCTCGTTACACAGGGTATAGTATCATAGCATTCCCATTTTATACGCTGAGTTGATATAAACAAGTTTGGGAACGTTTCCGTTTGTTTAGCTGATGAAATAAACCAGAAATAACTCTGGGTTACCTATATTTTTCCATTTAATTTTCTTGTAGTGTTAATAATATTCTTAACCTATGACACTATTAATAAATTTCGAAATAATAATTTCATAAACGTGTGACATATTTAAATTAATGTACCTACCAAACATAAATACAAAAAAAAAAAAAATAGAACAATGAAAAACAAAAGGGAGTAATAATGAAGAAAAAGAAAATGTCTACAGTTGGGGCAAACGTTACTTGGCTCAGACGCAATACTATGATTAGGACCTGAGTAGCTTACACAATCCTGCCAGGTTTGCTTTGCCCCAACTATAGTTCTTTTATTCCCACTTTTATATTTTTATCTGGTAATATAGTTATGATTTGAAAGTGACAGAAAATGATCTGTATGCTTATTAATGTTGAAAAACGAATGCATATTAATGATTCTTTCTTATTTCTTTTTAGGTAAGTTCCTGGATATGTTCATTTATTTCTTTTTGGTAATGTATGAATCTTTTTGATTTGAGAAAACAATGTTTTGGTACCTTTTGATTAAAAAAAATAGTGAACGGCTTATGATCTTTTCTAAATAAGTTCAAGTTTGCTTGCATTAGTAAGAATTTTAAAGTTTATATAAAAATAGACAGTGGTGAACTGAAAGGGTGTTAAATTTGCGACATGAATGTAGATTGTAACAAATTTATGTATCAACATTTTAAACACAGCAGCTTATTACTTTATATTAAATGGTAACCTTTTTGTTATGCAATATATGTTGTACAGAGGAATCAACTGCAACTAAATATTCCAGAAATGGAAAATCGTACCTCGGTTATACTTCAGGATCTTAGTAAAGCAATGAAATAGTTACAGAAAAAATCGAGCAAAATCTTACTCAAGTTTGATGCTTTTAACTTCAATAAAAAAAATAAGAACAAGCAATAATAACAAGCATAACAAATGATAACGGAATATTGGCTTTGGTCTAAGTGACAATGAGCTACAAGATCATTTGATAGGCTTTTTTTACATGAAAATCCTAGAACATAGTCTAATATTTAGAATATACGGTGCAGATTTATTTTTGATCATCCGATAAATAAAGAAGATTTACAGTAATAAACTATAAAATGCTGACTAATTTTCGAAAATCAAAATTCTTGAACCATAGTTTTCTTTTTGGAATATAAAGGGCGATTAGTTTCATATTTTAGACTATCCGCTAAATAAAAGAACTTTCAATTTAATAAACTATAAATTCCTGACCTTAGAAAATAATATTTCGATAACCGCAGTTCTCTATTTATAACATAGAATAGAATAAATTCCATTTTTGATTATCAGCTACATTTTAGAAGCTTTGCATTAACTACAATTTTCAGATTAAAGTTTAGTCTCAAAATTATTTCTTTAGATTAAAAATTGATACTTTCCGCTTTTTAAATTCTGAACTAAAGTGTGAAGTTATTTCTTACACGCTGCATTGCGTCAGAGCATGATAGCAATTCAGTTATTTTTGCATGCGTTTTAAATTCAAAACAGAAATAAATCGAATTCTATTTATATCCTTACGTATAGGAATTAACTTTTGCAGTACAAGCAGAGTCAAAGCTCTTCGTTGCGTGGAAGCTCACAATAACAGGGCAACCCAAACAGAACCTTCGATTAATAAAAAATGAGCTGCTTTACTGCTTTTCAATTTATCTTTTGGTTCTTTTGTTCATCTTACCTTCCTTTTTTAATTAAATAATAACTATTTTTGATACGTACATGTAGAATTTTTTTATAACCTGTAGTAGGAAGAACAGCTTCTCTTTTCTACAAATACTTCTTTTGCGAGATGCAATCAACCCTGGTTTATCGTGGTTAATCCATTTTGGACTCTACACTGTAAAAAATTAATGCTGTTTTTACAGTATACTACACCTAATTTTCTTGTAATAAACTGTAAAAATTGCGAATTTTATAGTACTAAACTGAAAATTGCTAATTTTACACTAATGAATTGTAAAATTGCTAATTTTGAGGTTTATTACCGTGTATTTTACAGTTTTAAACTGGAACCTCTACTGCTAGTATTATACTGTTGTTTTTACAGTATAATACAGCTAAATTTTACGGCGATAAACTGTAAATATGCCAGTTTTACAGTTTATTACTATCCATTTTACAGTTTTAAAATTGGAACCTCGGCTGCCAGTATTATACTGTAAAAATAACAGTCCATTTTTTGCGGTATACCGCGATAGTGCATTTCCGCAAAATAGCATTCTTAATTGATAAAGCGAATGTTTCCGTAGTTGGAGCTCAAGAAAATTATTTGCTACCTTTTAATTCCGTTTAAAAAATTTAAAAGAGTCCTCTATCCATAAATTAACATTCCTTAGACAACATTATATTGGTACTAATTATTTTAGCAGTTTACTCAAAATATGAGAAAATAAGACCCCATTACACATTATTAAAAATGTCACAATTGCACATTGTTATTATTGTGCATTAAACAAACAGCTTTTACTCACTGTCACTAATCTGTAAAACAGTATAACGTGTTTGTTGATAAAATATGTGCAAATGAGTGTCAATATTTCCCCCACCCGCCTCTGCATTCTTTCCCTAATAAAAATAATAGGGCTTTTCAAACAATAAACAGTATAATGTTTACTGTTTGAAAAGCAAGTGGTAGTAGAACGTTCTTCCCATAAAGCAAATTTACCCTCTTTCAAAAATACAGTGATATACAATGTCCACCAAGTGTATTTATTTCCTTTACTTTATAAGCCCATTTACTTTTCCTCGTGTATTAATACTTTCGTTTATTGTTTTATTAAATGTTCATTTATTTATTCACTCACTTGACGAAGAACGTTTTTTATATTAATTAATATAGTTATACTTAATAACCAGAAAGTCTTTTATCAGGAAAATGTTCGCATTGTTCGCTTTGCCCTATTCCTATTTAATTTCAAAAAGTGAAAATTGTGTGTGTATGTGTGTGTGTTATTTATTTATTTATTTTATTTTATTTTAATGCAAAGGAGCACATTTACTGCCAAAATTTAAAAATAATATTTCAACGATTGTGTTTTTTTAATACATTGTTATTCCTTAAGTACTGTTATTTTCGTTTTTAAAAATATAAGTTATCCTTTCTATTTCCCTTTGCCTCATATTCCCGAACTTTACTTTTCAGTAATGCTTCCGGGGGACCCTTTCGAAACTCTACTACTTTTCTGTACTACGTGCAGCCAATTCTGTACAATTGCAACCATTCTCTAGCAGGTGTTATGTTAATATTCCTCTGTCCAATAATCTATCGTAAACTAAAACCACATTGAAATTCCTCTCATTAATTTTGCATCAAGCTCTATTCTCTACTAATTTCGATTCTAAAACTCGAAATGGATAATTAAAATTTCTGTAATGTGTTCTGCATTCAGGCATTTTGTGAGGCATTAAGTGCTGTAGAGTTAAATTACATCAGCACTCAATTGCACAAAGCATTTATAACCCTAGACGAAATTGTGTTTGATAGGTGTTCGGAAAGTGAATAAATGAAGCATCGAACAATTAGAAGAATGTGTGCTTTTAAAAGTTTTTAAAATGATAGGCTGGAACAGTTGGAACCTTTTCCACCTAACTTGCTGCTGCCCCTCTCGGTTTATTTTCTTGAATTGAATAAGTGCGATACATTCTAATTAATTTAAGAGAATTGGGAACTAGTTAATGTGAAAAATAGATTTACCGCTTAAAATACAGATGTAGTGTGATAATACAGTCAACTTAACTAATTTATAAATATCTAAAAGTGAGAATTTATTTCAGTAGAAACTACTTTTCTCATTTACAAGTACATGATCGAATAAAAGCTTAAATTTGTTTCCAGCAAATTATATATTTCACACTGAAGAACAGCCGCCAAATGGTTACCAGCAGTTCAGTCTCCTTTTTTTAAAACTTTTTATTTAAATTATAAATCATACGAAAAAAAGTACTTAATTGGCAATTATTTTGAAAGTTATACAATAATACATGAAACAATAATCTAAACGAATATCTTTTCAGTATGAAATTTTCACAACTTCCAATTGTATCATGTGTGTTTTCAGAACTGAAGCAAAAAAGCAACATATAACCCAAAATTAATTAGATAGTATGAATAATTTATGTGTGTGTGTGTGTGTGTGTGTGTGTGTGTGTGTGTGTGTGTGTGTGTGTGTGTGTGTGTGTGTGTGTGTGTGTGTGTGTGTGTGTGTGTGTGTGTGTGTGTGTGTGTGTGTGTGTGCGTGTGTGTGTGTGTGTGTGTGTGTGCGTGTGCGTGTGCGTGTGTGTGTGTGTGTGTAGGTGTGAGAGAGAGAGAGAGAGAACGCTTGCCGTCAACGCAAATCGGCAAACACTTTTTTTTATTAAAGAAAAGTGGCACATATAGTAACTGCAATTTTAATGTGTGGGATCTTAACAATTTGTCATTAAATAATTTAAGAAATATCCTCTTATTAATAAAACTAACAAAAAGTTTACTATAGCTATATATTAAATTAAAAATGCTGATATGTTTTCTTCTACAAAATATTTCTTACAAGCAATTTCCCCCGATATATATGAGCTGTCATTTTCTTTTAAAAAACTGTGTGCCATTATATATTTTTGAATGGATGAAAAACGAATGTATTATGCGACCAAGAGGCTGGGAGCCTTTGTATTAGTATGATTAAGAGCTGTGAAACAAGTCATTTAACAATGCCGTGGATTATTGAACTAAATTTCATGTACCATAAGGAAATCTCACTCACTATCTACAGGTGTACGCAAATGCCCTTTCAGAAATGTTGATTTTGGGATGATCCCAACTTCTTTTTTGAAATATTTGGTCTAATATTTTATTCCCAACAGTAAACCTTTCACGAAAAAATTTTGTATAATTCGTTTAAAATAAATTTGAAATAATTAAATGCGAATTTAACCATTGCTATTATAGCGCACAAATTCTGAAAATTATAAGAACAGAAAATGACAAGTATGTTTAAAAAATAAATAGAAATAAACTTTAAAAGGACGAGTTATTTTGCAAAAATGATAGGACTTAATTCTGTATGATTTTTAAATAAGTAAGAAACTACAAAGAAATTTCAATGACTAGAGCAAAACTATATTACTTTCCTTTTTTTAACGGGTTAAAGTTTTTTTCTTTAGATGCTTACAACTATTTTTATCTGCTATCTGATTATTGTAGAATACTGTAAAAGACGGGTCAGCAATCACTCCATATGATTAAACAATTTGAATCATCCTAATAGTTCCAATCTTTAAACTTATTGGGAAAACAAGCAACAAAAAGGAACTTTCAAATGCTATTTCCTTCGTTATTTCCCTTTTCTTTTGCTTCTTCTTTATTTCACTTCAATACATTTCTCCAATTTTGCCTGTTTTATAATTAAAAATATGCAATAATAAAAAAACTTTTTTTAAAAACATTTTCACATTTCTCCCACTTCATATATAGAGTGGTAAAGTACTGTTTGCAATTGCATTAATGGTAGAAAAAATGATGTTTGTCTAATATTGCTTATTTATCGGTTAATAAGAAATGCGAAATTCAAAGAGTTTATTAGTGCAAACAGATATAATAAGCGAGATTTGTTTCTGCATTAAAAAAAATGACTGCAAATAATTTGTGCATTTTATCACAAAAACTTACAAAATTAATTTATTTAAAAAAGGCAATTTCCTTTCTTGTGCTGTATGGCTTTAAAAGTAAAGGAAATTGAAACATTTTTATGAGCCTTTTTCATGGCATTTTCCCGCCATATTAAACACAAAGCATCTTTTTTCTTTTCAATTTATTATTCAGCATTCGCATTTGGTAAATGATGCGCTCATTATTAATTTAAAATGGAAGCGAAAATGTAGACAAAAAATGAGAATGTATTCCCCTAAAATAAATCATTCAAAACTGAATGACTTTATTAAACTGCAATTAACAGCTAATTATGATGCAACCTCTTGAAATTCTGTCCCCGAAATAGAAACGCTCAATTTCATTGAAAATGCTATCCAAACCTCTCCTTTCATCGCTCAGCTCATCTAATGCCGGGCTGCAATTGGCCACTAGTTGCTTCACTCAATAGATGACGTCAAGCAATCTTTCATCACGTGACACGACCCGGCTGTTTCCAATCTTTTCACCAGGGCAAGAATTCTCATCTTGCGCCTCTCTTTCTCTCTCTCTCTCTATTTCGTTCCTATGTCTTTACCACGAGAGCGACCCATGTAAAATATTCGCTACAGAAGCTTTTCGAGCGTCATGAAAACATCGAAAATTCAATCCGAACCTGAACGAATTCACGACTCGACAATCGTTTCATAGCTTCGCGCTAGTGCTGTCGCACTCCAGTAGATGGCGTTGTACGTTATCTTTTTATTCCATGCCGAATAATATATCTGAAATTAGATTTAAAGAAAATGTTATTATCTTTTTGAAATAATGTCTCGAGATACACAATCTCAACACTCGCTCATTAGGAAAAAACATTAACAATAAAAAAATAATAAGATATGTCGACTTTCGTGTTTTATCCATCGTTGTTAATCGTTCTTTCGCGGCGCACGTGACAAAGCTTTGCGACCTCTAGCGGCGAATCGGTGATCCGGCATCAGGGACGGCGGGAAGTGATACGAAGGAGCGCTGTGCCAAACGACCGTAAGACCGATAGAGAACGAATGCTGCTTGCAGTCTCAATCCTCCGTTCATAATATTTGCTGTACAGCAGAAAGATATAGCTTTGGTGATGCAATTACATTTTCGCTGCAATGTCTTTGGTATACTTGTGCAGTTTCATTAATTGCTTGCAAAAACTCCCACTGTTTTATTGATGTCATTGAAAAAAAAAATCAACGCATTAAAGGTTTGGAACACCTAATGCATCTTTTAAATCGAAGAAGATAATCAACGGAATAATAAGAAAAATATGTGGCAATGATTTTTTCTTGTATGTGAAAAATTCTTACATGTTTCAATTACTAACACAATTGCCGCCATCCTATTCAATTTATGTAAGTTGAAGAACAAATCAGCGATTTCAAATTTTTGTGCAGAAAAACCGACAGCAAGTATACTAAGCACTAAATCATTACAAATATTACATTGCAAAATAAAAATATAACGCTTATTGTGCATACGTTAAAAAACTTCTTTGCATGATTTAAATAAAAATGCAAATGCTTGGTTTCTAGAAGATGTTCAACACACCGCAATATAATATGGAATACGCCGTGGAAGTTTTTCAAACAAATCAGCAGGATATAATTAACATGGTTCGTAGCATTTTTATTTAAAAAGTGTAAACGCAGTATCGGAATGTATGGCTATGTTTTAAATCTTTACAAAATAAATTTTAACTGAACTGATTAAGTGCAACACAAAAAAAGTTCGCCGTGAATAATAGAGAAATTCATTTGCTTAAAATATTAATAAATTTCTGGTTGAAAAAAATGTTACTTTTATAAAAAGTGAAGAAGCATATTTTAAGTGAGTTCTAGTTTTACGAAGTCATTGCTATAAAAAAAGATTTAAATGTTCGATTGAGATATATACGTTATTGTAGATACAGCTTCAGCAAAATAATAATTGGTGTAGTAAAATAAATACATTTATTAAGATTTTTAAATTCATTAAGTGTTGATAAGATAGCATTGTAACATATATTATATTAAAAAATAATTTTCCAACAGTAGGTGGAAAGAATTTCAAGCTATAATCCATTTTGATTCTAAATTGCGACGGCTGAAATGTCATTTTAAATTACTTTATCAAAAACAGATTCAACTTGAAACAAAATGTGAAGACATTATTTTACGCAATTTTGCCATCACATTTTTCTCAAAGGAACATATCGCCAGCAACAAATAATAAATAAATAAATAAATAAAATAACAAATTGGTTAAGAAAAAAGTGCCAAAAATGTATTATAATTCCTCACATGATAGAACTGGCATTCTTCACATACAACTTAAGAAAGAGTATGGCAGAAAAATAACAATAAAAATAAAAGAACGTACTGAAGAAAGTTATGCTGTTAAATGTAGAAGTTAATGTATGTATTAGTATAGGTAATTGAAAATCAAATTTTAAAGTCGCATTTATAGATTTTACTGATAGTAGAAGAATTATTTCGGTTTCCTAATGAATAATCATAAATATTATTACTTTCGTAATTAATGATGTATCAAAAATGTAGTGCACTAATTTATTTGATATGATAGGACGACACCAGCTATTGCTGAAAACGTTGTCTACGTACGGTCTTAAAATGCTGACACATTTGTGTAAATATATTTAATTATAAGATTTATAAGTTTTTATCAATTCCTTTCGGAATAAATCACCACTTCAACAGTAGATTAGATTTTCCGTTATAAGGCACTAGTTTTACAATAAATAATGTTATGTAGCCAGTTGAAGGTCTTCGATCACTGTAAGACTTTAAGCCTGTAACTTTTCGGCATGTAAAAATGAAGAAAGGAATTATTTGTATGACGCCTGAAAAACGAATCATCAAAGTGCTATGATTTCCAAAAACATATCGATGTGTCAAAAGAGTGACTTTCGATTTTTCAACTGCGCAAATCAGCAAAGCAGGCTAAGTAAACAACGGTTCGTTGAATAATTGATTTCGCAGGGAAGAGTGGAGCGAAGCGATTGAAAGTCAATTACAAGCGGAGTTTCTTGATTCCGGCACATGTGGTTCTAATCGATTTCTGATTCGAGATAAATTCAAAATCGAGTTAATGAAGGCGGCTGATACTGTGTTAATCCTTATACTTGTGGTGGAAATGTGTGGTGTATCGAAGCCAATTTAACCAGTGTGACGTGCTCTTAGTTCAGCCAGCTACTTGTGCACCATGGCCACAGTAGGATTTTGGTCTCAGATGGGAACTTCTACGAATGAAACTCAATTACCACCTGAGTTTCTTCAGGATTATAATTATCAGTAAGTAGATTTCGTTTCTTAAACTTATCTACGTTAAGCTTTTCTCGCCCATAGAAATTTTACTGAGTTCTAGGCTCTTAACAAATAATGTATACTGCTGTGCTAAGCGCAAAAGTGGTATGCGTAGTGGAGCTCAAACTGAGATATTACTGTTTAACCCATTCACTGACCCAAGCGAAAAATGTTTTCCGCCGCAAAGCGACCGCTCCGTGCATCACTCACCGGTTCCATTTCGCCACAGTATGATAACACTTTTCTCCTCATTTTGCTACGGGGTTTTTAATGTTGTTTTTGCAGTCGAACATGAACTTGAAAGCTATACTCGCAATTAAGTATCTGTAATTTATTTATATTTTACATTATTTATTTTTGTCAATCATTTTACAATTATTTTATTTTTGCTCATTTTTATTTATTTACTTATTTTTTTATTTACCATTCCACTAATTTATTTACTATTCTAACATAACTGTGTTAGTACTCATCGCTTTCACAAAATAAAGTGGAACATATTCCCTTTTAATATCCCTATAAGTAATTACGTGCAACAAATAGCAGAACAAGGGAATCCTAACAAACGAAAAAACTTTCATTTGTTGTTTCATTTTATCTAAAATGTAGTTATTTCTTCCAGGGAAAGGAACAAAAGTCCATTCCTTGAGCATAAGATTTTTCTTTTAAAAATAGGGGTATCACAAAGGACAAAAACTGAACTCTATTTTGACATTTACAGAAAGCACTGTCAATGAAGCCCTGCTAAACTGCTCATAACAAAGGTGCATCCCAAAGAAAAGGAGAGAGGAAAGGGGTGTCGCCTTATTCCCACGAGAACACTTCTCACCGTTGCTTGCTGTCCGAACCAAATCGGACAGTGGTATTGGAACAAAAGTGCCGCTCCAATCCCTTCCATGTGGTTATTTTACAATGAGACAATTCAAAGTGATTCGGGTACTTAAAAGGAGGTTAACTAATGCAATTTTACAGAGCATTTGACGTGCTTTAGTACAAGATCATAAAAAAAAGCTTAGCTGTGTAAATGACTTTTTAAAAGGGTAGAAGGAATCGGCGACTTTTGATGCATTGTAAACATAGCGACCAATAACACAAAGAGATATCTTTAAGTGTTGGTCCATTTATCTTAACTTCTATAGGAGTCTATATCCCACTTTGAGTGCACGGATTTTAGTAGCTCAATCGTGTGAGCTATTTTAACGATAAGCAGTTACAAAAGATCAAAACTTGCGACAAATCCCCCGTTTCCCTAAAGACTATTTACTTGAATATACCCCCCCCCCTCGCCCCAAAGCCGTATCCACTTAATCTCAGTCGTATAGCTTGGAGATGCCAGAAAGAAACACTATGGGAGGTCTCCCAAGAAAGCTTTTTACAAGCCATCTGAACAGGTTTCCATTCAAGCAATAGCCAGAAAATCATTTGCCATGCGCTACCCCTTCCACATGATTTTCTTACAACAAAATGTAGTTAAAATCAGAAATTAATTTCAAAACGAGCATTACTACTGTTACATTTTGGAACATTTCATGTTCCAAAATTAAAATACAATGATTAAAAAATTAAAACACAATACAAAAAATATTGTGAAAAAATATCTTATAAATTTGGAGAATTATGATAAATTTGGCAAAAGAAGCTTTTAAATGAAGAAGGTTTAGTCGAAAAAGTAGGGGGGGGGACACTGATTTAGTTCCTTTATTTTTTAATCAAGCTTGTAATAGCCCCTCAAAGAGAATATTTTTTCACTTGTTCATCAAGAGTTTAAATAACAGAAAGCAGAAGAAACAAAGTTTCCATAAAAAAAATAAAAATAAATAAAAAAAACTTTTGTCTGATGATTTAAAGCATTATACTCGATACATGACATACGACATTGTACTCTTTAGTTTTTCTAAGAGTACGTGAAAGGATGAAAAATCTCGATAAAATAAATTATATAACGATCACAGATTCTTAATATCTTATAAGTTACATCCATTTGACCAAAGAAAATACCTTTGGTACCGCTCCCCTCAAAGCACCAAAACCCAGCAGAGAAGCGAGATAACAGGGTTTGTGCCTGGAAAAACGGCCGACACAGGATCGTCAAGAGCGAAAACTGCTAGGTTCGCTGTGACGATACAGGATCGTCGCGGCCAGTTAGGAACCAAATTATGTGGACGAGCCTACGTCGGCCGGAGCGGTTTTTACACTAAGTGCGCGGCCGATCGTGTGTCGGCCGGGGCAGGGAATGGGTTAAAGTTTTGCACCACCATGTATTTGATTCAGATGTTACTTTTCAGAATTTTTTAAAAAATACTTCCAGTTCTTAAATGACAATACAATGTTATATTAAGGTAAAATGCGTCACAAAGAGCCACCAGGTGGCGATATATCAATTTTGTTAAAAAGTGCAGACACGACTTTTGCGCTTAGCACGGGAGTATAGTCATACATTTCGTTTTTCATTTGAATAATTCATAGTAATATATAAAAGCGCTAGCGATAAGTTTAATAAAATAGAACAATATTTAAGCTAATAGTTTCTTATTATTCAACTTTTTTATAAAATTCGTATTCCTGATTTCATGTAATTGTCATTGAACTTATATTATGTCACTCAATTTATAACCATTATCATAAAAACTTGGAAAATTTTCAAAGAGAAATTTGCTATCGATATAGATCTGTACCCATAGTTTGTTATATAATACATATTGCGCGTTTGCATTAAAATTGCAGTTTTAAAACACGCAATTGTTTTTGATAATTATATTCTTTAAATTCGATATTTTAGCAATTATTTGCTTTTCGTAACTCAGCCGCGTTTTACCTTTCCTTTTACTTTTCATTTTATTCTTCTGAGACTTCATTTTATTCTGACTTTTTAAAGGTGGGAGGGAGAGATTTTCTGAAACTCATATTTTGTTCTAAGCTATTTTCTTAGAACAAGATTTAATATTTTATTTTTCTTTACTAATTTATCGTATTTTTCTACGCATTGTAATACATTTCTTTTCTTCCTTTTATTGGTCTGCATTAAACAAAAAAGTACTAGGTTTTATACTCTTTTTCTCCATGAATATTTCTTTATTTTTCATGCTGCTAGTAAGTAAACATGAATTGTTATTTTTCTGTAGAACTGTCTTTTGGGTCTTAAAAATAAATTTATTTAATAAATTGAACTGTACAAAAATTAAGAATTTTCTCAAAATATTACGTTAAAGCTTTTGAATAAAAAAATTGTTTTACTTCTATGATTTCTTCAATGTAGTTAAACGCATCCTAAGTTTTTTAACAAAATGTTTCATGCCTCGCTCAAACTTTTTAACAAACATAGTAAAGGAAGAAAAAACAAATTTTTACTTGTGTCACATGCCGGTGTGTTAATCAGCTTTCTTTCTTGGTACACTTACAAACTAAAAAGGCACAAAAACTAACTTTATGTATTCTACAGCACATATAGTCAGCTTTAATTAAAAATTCACCACAACTATTTTTACACGTATCGATATTTATTTTGCTATAGTATATCTTGTAGCGAAACGTTTTCTCTTTAAGTTTTAGGCGTACTGTACATTTACTCATGAAATCAAAAATCAATGTTCTTATCAAGCTTTATTCTTCAGTTTTTGAGGCATTTTTCAATAGAAAACTAAATCGGATATCCAACTAAAGATGCAAATACTAATGATAATACTGATATTGCTAATTATATAGTAATAAAAATAACATAAGTTTGTAAATCAAAGTATCAAATTTAAATTGCTAAAAAATGTGTCACGTTTATGAAAAATTGAATTGTTCACTGCAGTAAACCTAACGTTTCAAAAATTGAAAATTTATAAATTCACTACACCATTTACATGAGTATTAAACTATTCGAACACCAAATTGTGTTCGAAATTCTATAAACGTGTAGGATGTCTATGTATAATCCTTTTTGTCTCTTTGTCCAATAGAAAATTTAATATTTGGAAGGTTTGACGCCTTTTTAATTTTTATTCAGATTTTTTTTTAAATATAGCTTTTTATTTTACCTTTTGTTAAAAACTTTTAAATCATCCCAACCTTATGTATAACAAACCAAAAGATAAAGCTCATCTAAATATTTTGTGTTAAGAGTTTTTGTGATAACATGCGTAATTTAAATAATGAATTTGATCAAGAATTAAGACACATTAATGTGAAATACTTTTCACTCTCTAGAACTGTTTAAAATTTTTGCAGTAAAAGTTAAAAATAAAAATAACAAATGAAATAAGAAGAGTTCTTGCAAGATAATTAAAATTAATTTCTTCAGAACTGCATAACAACATCGACATTTATTACGAAGAAAGGGGTTACAGTAACGAGTCTGATTGGAAGGAAATACTAGTAAAGATATTTTTTGATTTCATTACTTTTTTTCCTCCATGACTCTAAAGTTTTTGCTCCAATTTTCTGCTAAAATATTTTACTGGGAAATTTCCGAACACCTAAACTCATGGAATAAGTTATACCTCCGTAACTATAGCTATATGCCTACAATCTTGAACTTATATTCTTACTATTATCTTTTTTCCTAGTGGATAACCCCACAATAAAGCCCTTTCAAGGGAGAATTCAACTTTTGGTTTATATGTTTATTAAAGAGAAAATTACTTTTTGTTTACATGTTTATTAAAGAGGCTTCAAAACTACCTCGTGCAATACTCTCGTGCAACCTCCCCCCCCCTCCCCCCGATAATTCTGCAATTTAATTGATAAATAACGTTAATTTGCTTTTTCGTTTTGCTTAATTTTCATAAATATCTAATTTTCTAAATATTTTTTTCCCGAACTTGCATTTTTTATATGTATAGACATTACAATATGGTTATATATAGTTATAGTGATAGTACAATGTGACAAATCATGATTTTTAAATATTTTAGGTGTTTTCGTTTTCTTTTTATATATATATATATATATATATATATATCTAGAATCAAATTGACACGTAATTATATGTAATTTAAATGATTCAGTAAAATTATTTGAAACTAAATTCATTTACCATAATATTTCTTAGGAGTTATCAAAGTATAGTTATCAAAGTATAGAATGTAGCCGAATTCTCACAGTAAATGTTGTCAAATATTCACTAGTTATTTCCAACTATAAATTCTGATACTTTCTGTTAAAAATTGCATAACTATCAAAAAGTATACTCTTGTTTTTGTAGCTTATAAACTGCTCCAGATGTGTGATATAATTAAATTTAACTTCATTTTTTAAAATACTGTCTTCGCTTTTTTTGTTTCGACCGACACATTTTAAATTTCCTAAATAAGCCTAATAATGAATCTCCCTTTTTTCTTCTTTCTTTTTTTAATTGGTTGAAAAACCTACAGTTATAGACATTTTCTTTGCGTATCAAAGATCCTTAAGCCTTAGAAGGTATTGCATGTCTATTACAGGTCAGTCTGAATTTATCACAATAGTAATCAATAAACCTCCTCCTTTAATCGTGTAGTAAAAAGGATGTTTCAAATACTGAATGAGTTATTAATAGTGCGAATCAGTCTTTACAAATTGGTTTAAATTAGAGATGGGCCGAAGCTCCGTCCAATTCACCGATACTACGTTACTAATTTATAAACTATACACTATTATACAGTATACTAAAACATAGAAGAAAATTATTTTAAATAAACTGATTGTGCGCGTTAAACCCTTAGAATCAGAAACTGTTCAATATTTAACTGTTATTAAAAAGTAAACTAAACAGTATTATGTTTAACTTGAAAATTCTGATGAATTAAATATAATTAAATTACATTTTGTTAATAATTATATGGACAACTTAGTTGCTTTTAAAACAAAGTTAGTGCAACGTGACTTTCTTACACATTTTTAGTGTTGACGATTAGATATAAAAATGCCAGTTTTTAACATTTACGAATCCAGGAATTTTTTTAAGTCCGATTTTATTTAATTAAGTTGTAGGTATAAAATTTCAGCTTTTATTAAATTTATTAATACGTTGACAAAATTAAACCCCTTTTCTTTTTTTGATGAAGATTATTCATAATTGTCCAGGATTATAAAGTATCCTGAGAATTAACAAAAAGAAAACTGAAGTTGAATTTTTACTTATTTTTTATTAAGCCAAATATGAAGACAGTTCCCATTTCTTGCACATCCACTTTTGATTAAAGATATTAAGTTTCGATTTCATTTGTTACTTCAAAGCAAAAGCTTATTTTCAATTAAATTCTTTTTGAAGTAAACATTACCAAAACTAAACGTATTAAATATTTTATTTAATATACAGGGTGTCCACTCCAATCGTGGACCAATAGCTAATTTCTAAACCGTTAGAGATAAGCATATAGTTTATTTAGGATAAAATCTCCAAATTTCGAAAGGAATTTTGGGTCCATTCAATGTTTTTCAAAAAATCAAATTTTGAAAGAGTTACGAAATTTAAATTTTTATACAGCCCCCCAGTCCTATCAATCATATTTAGTAAAACATTCTTGACACTGTAACGTTTAAAACTAAAAAAAATCACTCTTCTACCACAAAAATTGACCGAGTTATGACGTTTTGAAAAATCAAAATTTTGCATTGTTTCATGACGTCATCGAGAGATCGCTTAAGGGACCGTATGCGAAATCGTTCAAAATCTTGATTTTTCAAAACGTCATAACTCGGTCAATTTTTGTCGTAGAACAGTGATTTTTTTTAAGTTTTAAACGTTACAGTGTCAAGAATGTTTTACTCAATATAATTAATAGGACTGGGGGGCTGTATAAAAATTTAAATTTCGTAACTCTTTCAAAATTTGATTTTTTGAAAAACATTGAATGGACCCAAAATTTCTTTCGAAATTTGGAGATTTTTTCCTAAATAAACTATATGCTTATCTCTAACGGTTTAGAAATTAGCTATTGGTCCACGATTGGAGTGGACACCCTGTATACAGAAAAATGAGGAACAGTGCATGCAAATGACTCTTACAAATTTGAGTTAGCTTCAAGATTTTTAAATTAAAAATATTCAGCTATCTATTACAATATTACGGTATAATGTAACTAGTAGCTGATTTCTAGTTTCATTATTTATTCTGTGATTTAATATTTGATCATATCATTTGGTTTTATTATAAGTATCAACTTAAGGGTAGAACACTTTTCCATATTTCAAGTAATGCTATATATGAAAATTTGTATGAATTTTTCAGATGAAAATTTTTATTTTCAGCCATTTTTTATAAACTATCTCATAAACCATTGCATGTAATGCATAGATTTATGCAATCATGCCTAATGATTGGAAATTAAGTGGAAATACAAAGTTTGAAATAAAGTTGTGACGCATGAAGCATTTTGAAATTTTGTTTAAAAAAATTTTAGTTTTTAGTTTCAAAAAAAGTATTTATTGTTTTTGCACCAATTTGTTTTTTGTTTTTTTAAATGCTTTTAGATGTATTAAATATACAATAGCAAAAGCACACAAAGTTTTAGACATATAGAACAATAGTTGAGAAATTTTTTTTTTTTTTTTTGTCCACTGTAGACTTAAACTGGAACCTCTGCTGCCAGTATTCTACAGTTGCTTTTACAGTATAATACAGCTAAATTTTACGGCAATAAACTGTAAAATTGCTAGCTTTTCAGTAAAAAATTGTAAAATTGCTATTTTTACAGTTTATTACTGTGCATTTTGCAGTTTTAAATTGGAACCTCGGCTGCCATTATTATACTGTAAAAACAACAATTCATTTTTTTGCAGTGCATTATATTAGTGTATACACTAAGTGAAACAAACTTGACTGTGTTTATTCAACTAATTTCAATACAAATTGTAATAAAAAATGTGCTTATTTTCCAGTACAATGTGATTAGAAAACGAAACAAAAAGTAGTTAATGAGCTTTCATTTGTGAGCCCTCTGCTGCACTGACAGTATTGCAAGGTTGTTAATTTCAAATACGGGTTAGAATGTCAACATCTTTCCTTTTTATGAATTTGATTTGATGCTATAGTTTGACTACGAAGAAATGGTGGATGCACTAGAATATAAAAAGGACCACTTCTCTTGGGAAAAAATAGGATCAGAGAAAAAAAAGCAAATTTCTGCCAAAATAAGCTCATTCAAGTTTTTATTGCATGCACCTTCTGCTGATGCATCCTGTTTAAAATTGAAGCGGTTCGTTTCAGCTTCCAGTTCATCCGCCATCTCTCCATGGTCAAGCTATACCATGTTTCTTAATTTCAATAACATTACATACGAATTGTTATAAAGTAACTGTCGTAAAATAAGAAATAATTTGAGATAAAATACGAATCCCTAAAAAATGTATGGGTTGCCCTTTATTTAACACTCGAACTGATTTTAAGTAAACAAACGTGAACTAAATGTAAGAAAAACTTAGCAAAAATAAGAAATAAAAACTCATCTTCTTCAAAGTTGGAACATTTCTTTAAAGGTTTTTCCTTATTCTCGTTTATCAGCTTATTAGCAGCCTGTTAGAAAATCGCCCAGAATTTAAATTATTGTCTTTAGACTACGCATCGGAAATTCTTGGCTTCCACTGTTATTTAGAAGTAGATGCTATTAAGAGAGTGATGTTTACGCGAATCCACTCTTTCTTTTATTTGCGTTTTATGGCCCCAGTGTAAATCGCAGCAGTGGAGCCATTTTTTAAGGAATCAAATTAAGATTTTATTGCGTCGTTTCTCTCGCAGCTGTTGAGCTTTCGGGTTTAGATGTAGGAAAAAAAAACTTTCTCCTACTTCTTTCTTTTTTTTTTTTTTTATTCAATTTGTTCTTTTCTAGATATGAAACTTAAATATTTTTTGACATCGAAAGGATAAATGGTACATTTAAGACACTGAGAAACAAAGGGGTGTAAAGTGAGTTTTCGTAGTTTTGAGTAAAACGCGGGGAAAGTTCAACTTTAGGTAGGCATTCACCAAAAAGTTCTTATAAATCAGTGATTCACAGCCAGTGGTCCGGGCAGAAAAATTTGACAGCGACCCCCCCCCCCCCCCCAGATATTATGCTCGTACAAGTTAAAAAAATTTCTAAACTCAAAAAAGAAAAAGAAAGAAAGAAAATAGACAGAATTTAATAACAGACAATCAGTAGACAAAAAGACTGAAAACACCTTTAATATCTTTACTATTACAAAAAGGTAGTGTAACAACCAACAATTATTACAGTAAAACTATCAAAATAGTCATTACGGCAGCTAATAAAGCTTTAAAGCTACGATTATCTGAGTTTTTTTTTCCAATTAGTCTGAGGAACACGAAAAAAAAAAACTTACGAAAACTTGCAAACAAGGCATAGAAAAAAATCCCCCCCCCCCATTGCGAACAATTTAAAAGAGAGTCGTTATTTTATTGTAGTTAAAAATTATTTAAAGATTGTGATATGAAATACAACATATTTCACACTGCATAAGCACTGTTGAAAAAGCTTAACCATTTTAAATAGTAGCTCAGTACGAATGTAGCTAAATTTTAATTGCTATTTGTCGCATATATTTTGAATAATGCTATTAATTCCTTTGAACTGAGCAGTTCTTCATGATTCCAAAGCAAGACAGTAATTTGAAATGCCATTTAAAATGCTCAATGAGCATCATCAATTACGAAAGTCTTTTGAGACATCCAAGATCAACATCTCCTCTTTCATGTCTTCAACGGAAGCACTTTAATTCTTTGTTAAAAGACTTTCCCTTTTAACTTCCGAGTAGCAAAAAACTTGGCTGCGCCTTGAAAAATCAGAAGTTGGTGCATAATCATTCCTCCAATTAGAAATCGCATAGCGGTGTCTGTCTGTTGAGGAGTCAGCTGTGGAGTCGTCTCTCAGTTTAACTTTGTAGGAAGCATTCAAGTTGTTGACATTCGACAGGTCTTTTCTCCAACTTGTTGTTTCTTTCTTTCCGAGAAGGAATGTTGGATGGTAGCCAGAACAGCATCATCATTTGTTTTCAGTCAACTCATTAACTTCTTGTATAGTAAGTCGAAATTGAAAGAAAGAATCTGTGAATATGAGTTACGGGTATGATTTATTGAGTCTTAAGTGAACATGATAAAGATTTGCTGTGGCTAAGCGTTAATACTAATCATTTTTTTATTTCAAAGTTGATAGTTTTAGGCTCTTTTTAAGTGACCAGCTTAATAGGAGAAAATGAAAAAAAAATCTAAATCAATAGAAGCAGTTCATTGTGCATCCAAAGCAATTAATTGTAATGTCGTTAAAATAATAAAGTATTTTTGCCCGTTCTTTACAAAACAGAGCGAAATCTTTTTTACAGTGATGTTATTGTCTTGTAAAAGCTAGGTTGTCAATTTGGGATACGCTGCTTCACTTTTCCAACTTTCCCTTAATTTGGTGTGACATCGGACTTCCACAGTACGCACACGCCATAATGTATACACGCCCCGTTTATAGGGCAGGCAACCATTCACAGCATATCAACACATTCACACTCAGAAAGAACAAGAACAGGAGAGAGAAATATATAAATGCCCAAACCATGATTTGAACCCGGAACCATTCCATTTTTGCCAGACTTCTCTGATCTCCAGACAAGATTTTCAGCAAATTATTTGCAGAAAATCAACAACTTAAAAGATGTCTCTGTTGCAACGCAGGTAAAACCAACATTAAACGGAAAATAAAAGAATCAGCAGCATACAAATATACAAATAAATTGATGAAACCAGAAATAAACTATTTTTTTTCTGCGAGTAAAATTAATGTTACACATTTTTTACAATGTTTTTTTTTCCTCTCTGAACCCACATTTTATAAATATACTCCGGGTGTAAACTAGAAGATGTGTTAATTCTATCGTATTCACTAAACGCATGTTTTGATTGCACTTGGCCAAACGAATTATACACAAAAGTGACACATTTTCGTTATCAAGACTGTCTTCTGCACGGAAAATATCCTCTTTTTTTCCCTTTCCTTCTTTTTTTCTCTCTTCTTGTGAAGAAAGTCAGTATAAGATAAATGATAATAAATTTCTTTCTCTCCGGAAGCCGGGCAGGGCATATGTTAGGCTCAACTTTGAAGAAAGGTATTGTTCCCTTTGTGCCTCCTGGATATGAAATTTATCATTTCAAAGCCGACAGCAACACCGAAGCTTAGTAAGAACTATAGATCTATTTGGAGAGCTTTTGATGCTACTGGAATTAGATGTCATCTCTGCTGAAGTATCAGTCTGTGAATATTTTTATAATTTGTTTGTGAAATTTGGTTAAAAACTATAGATCTATCTGGAGAGCTTTTGATGCTACTGGAATTGGATATCATCTCTGCTGAAGTATCAGTTTGTGAATATTTTTATAATTTGTTTGTGAAATTTGGTTAAAAACTATAGATCTATCTGGAGAGCTTTTGATGCTACTGGAATTGGATGTCATCTCTGCTGGAGCATCAGTCTGTGAATATTTTTATAATTTGTTTGTGAAATTTGGTTAAAAACTGTAGATCTGTCTGGATAGCTTTTGATGCTACTAGTAAATTAGATGTCATCTCTGCTGAAGTATCAGTCTGTGAATAATTTGATAATTCGCTTGTAAAATTTTGTTAATAGTGCAGTTAGCCGCAGAGCTAATCATTAAAAGTGCATTCACCAAAATTTGCACAAAATAATAATTTTTAGATGTTGAATGAAGATGAAATTAAGATTGATAAAAGATAAAGTACAGACTTCCGAAATTAACTATAAATCGTAGAAACGTGCTTTGTGGTTATAAGCAATCCATTTCAATGCAAATTAATTGAGCTTTTAAAACAAAAATAACCGACAAAAGTTTTATTGCAGGTTTGCTCATTTTACTTTGGATTTCATATTTTACTAGTATATATTTATTTTCAAAGAAAATAAGATGATCGGTGAATTTTACAAACAAAATCAAAAGCCTTTAGTAATCATTTTTAGGTTTTGTAAGTAAAAAAAGGGAGGGGGTATGAAAAATATAAAAGCAGCATATGCAAAATATCAGCTTATATTGTATCAGTGGTTTATCTCAGCATTCGCAATCTCGCCGCTGTCAAATTCACAAATAAACTCCGCAGCAGCAACAACGATCATATCTCTACCAGAGTTTTTAATAACAAAAAAACTTCGACAAGGCTTAAAAGATTATCAACTCTTCAGTTAGATAGAGATATTAGAAGACAGACTCATCTGGAGCACTCATCACCTGATTGCTTACTGGAACCTCTTTTTCCAAGAACACCTCCACCAAACACTACCATTCATTTGAGCTTGCTCCAACCATGCTCGAAAAAAGAAGATCCCATGCTACTCAAACAAAAGATCCTTAAAACTATGGAAAGACTTTCACACGAGAACCTAGCTACGGTGAAAAATTAAATCTTAAAATTAACACAGGATTAATTTCCTCCATTTTCACCAGCGAACCCGTGGCAATCAAGGAAGATATAACTTTTTACTTGACTAATTCTCAAGCTGTAGATCTAGCTGAGGGACTGGTTGTTTTCTCAGACTCTAAATCAGACCTAGAGGTCATCCGAAAGGGAAAGACTAACATCACCTCCAATATAAACAACTCGCTCAATCGGATGCATAGCAAAGGGAAATCTTGTGTGCTGCAGTGGATACCCGCACATGTAGGCATCGAAGTAAATGAGTGTGAGGATGCCCTGGCTAAAGAGGCACGTACTCTTGACCAACATCTTTTCACCATTACACTTGCAGATGCGAATGATGTGGCTGGATGCAAATTAATAAGCCAGTCCTCACCTCTGATAACCAACTTTGACTTTTCTAGAGACATCACAACCGCACTCGCCCGACTCAGAACGGAGCATTAGAAGGGAATGAAGATGCTTCAAACGGGACAAGGACTTATCCTTACTGCAAGAGCTGCCCGAAGAGCAGAGACGGACTGGGATGAAAATTCAGCCCTGGCATATTTTTTCAGATGCAGCCCTGGTGGGAGGGGGGGAGTGTCTGCCGATGAGCTAAAATCACGAACTTCTCCAAATTATTATACCCAAACAATTTTGAAATTTATTTACTGAGACCACACTGAGGGCAGTAGCAGAATGCAATTTGATATATGTTTAATCGCGAGTGTATTTATTACTCAAATCGAATTTTGCAGTTTTAAAAATGTATTTTAAAACTAATCTTCGAAAATGTTGGGGGGAAAAAGGAAATTCGAGGGGGGTACTCAACTTTCCGTTTTCCAAATCGAAATTTGTAAAGGGCATCTGTTATACATCAATTAATAGTATAGAAAAGGGGGTCCAGGCGGTCCTCCCTGGGAATTTTTTTTAAATTGTAGTTTGAAAAATGCAGTTTTAGACGATCTTTGGTAAAATTCAGGGGACGAGGATTCGAGAAAAATTTTCGAATTGATCTTCTTAAAAATGCAATTTAGACAATCTTTGGTAATTTAAATGAGGTTCCAGGGAGAGACCTTTTTCGAAATTGAAATCTTAAAAGCGAAAATCTAATCATCTCCGATTATGATAGGGAGAATGGGATCGGAGACACTCTCTCGAAAATTCGTTTTCGAAATTTTAGCTCTAAACGAGCAGTTTTGGAAGGCCCTTGATGATATATGGGCAAAGAGATGAGGGGGATAAAACCGAAAAATATTTTGAAAAAAAAAAAAAACCGCAATTGTATTGTAGTTTATCTTTTGGTACGTTTAGAGGATCGGCAATTTTTCAAATTGATAGCTCCAAAAATTTAATCTTAGTATTCAGTATAAAATTTTAAACCCTGTTGACTGTATTTTAACTTCTTATCTATTTAAAGCGTATTCCAGAGGCCTACGTTTTTGTCCCCATTTTGAAGAGATTTTTATAATAACATTGTTAATAAAAAAATGAAAAATGTAAATGTGTCGTCAAGTGTTTACCCCAAGAAGGGCGTCTGAACGATGAAGAACTGTCTTCCCTGACGAACGTCTTGTATTACATTCATTACACCCGGGGCTAGCAGGTGGCAAGAGATGGCACAAGACTTCGCATCCTTTTTGCTAACTAATAAGCACAAAAGAGAACCACGCACATGATGGCTACGAACCCTTCTAATGATAAGCATCTAACAGACAATTGACCTAAACTGCTGGTCATTCAGAAGTACATCTACAGTAGATTGTTGAAATACTCGCGTTAAAGTTCATCAGCTCGTTTTTTTGCTTTGGCGGTCCTTTAGAAATAGATGGCCCGCTTCCTTTCTGCAGTCGAACTCTAGAAATTTTGCTCCTGCCGTCTCGGCGGCCTTGTATTTGGTAGTTTTATGGAAATCACTTTTTTTTATTAAAAAAAATCTGGTTTATATGGGCCAGCCCTTTTTGGCCCAGGAAAAGACCGGCCCTTCTGGCATTTTCCCAAATTCCCACATAGCCAGTCCGGCACTGCCGAAGAGCTGCAAGAGCTGACACCAAGACACATTTTTGAATGCCCAAACATTACTGCAGCTATCTTGAAACTCGACTTGCTGCCAGATCGAGATATGCTGCAAGAAGCCCTTTACAACCCTGAGGGGGTGCTGGCGGGTGCGGTCCTTCGAACCTTTGACAATATTTCGCTCATTCCATGGACACGACATCATCATCTTCATCTCAGCATTAAATACACCAAATGTCTATGTGCATTTTTAAAATTATCATTTTAAAAATATCTTATTCTACTGGCACTGTTATGTCTCGTCCCCCGGTAAAACACATATGCGATAGATCCGAGGGACCCTGAAGTGTAATGTGTAATTTTTCAATAATCCGAAAATTTGATTTAATTTATAAGTGATCGACATTTTGAACATTTTGAGCTCTACTTAAGAAAAAAAAAATGCGATGAGGACTTTATTTCAACGAGGTTTTTTTAAAGACTGAAATATGTTTCTTTCAAGTATGTAGTGTACATTTAAAAGATTAATGTTCTGGGCTTTTATACATCTTTCCTAAACATGTTCTGTAAATGGAATTGAAGCACTATGTGCAGTTCTTAACTGTTATTAAGAAAATGGAAACAGTGTATGGGACCGTCGTTTTTCTTTCTTTCTCCCCTCCCCCTGTTTTTTGCTAACTCTTCCTAAAAAGGAAACGGAAAATTAAGAATTTTTTGACGAAAAAACATTTCAAGCATTTTGTGAGAGAGTCACATATGTGCAGATCCACTTACGTTTAAGATCCATTAGATTCCAACCCCTCCTCTAAAGAAAAAAAAAGCATCTCTAGAATTTTGTTAACAGATAAAAGCAGGGCAGTCGCTTAGCACTCGTGAACAATTCCACTAAAAAAAGGGTGATAGGTTGTGCGGGGGAACTTTCCGAAGTTCTCAATTTAAAACTTTATGTGCTATACTTTTGCACATTTAACTAAACTATGTATTTGAAATTAGCATCGTTCTACGTTGTTTAATACGGCTCAAAATGCTTCTTATTATTCTTCCCCTTATTTGTTATCTTACTCATCACCCCTATTTTGGTAAGATCAGAGAAGTCCTGGACGCATGAGGAAATACGCGGAAAGTTTTACAGAAGAAAATCAGACAATACTAGTTGCAAAAATGCCCAAAGTAAGGCGCAGAGTCAAGATATTGACAGGATGAGCCAAAAAAAAAAAAGTGAAAGATGAGCAAATCTAGATTTTTGAACGGACCGTGGATTCTGTAACTTGTGTATTGGAAAATCCAGAGTATAAAAAAATTCGGAAAGAGAAAGTTTGACATTAGTACTTTGCTCGATATTGTGCCTAATCTGTATTGCTTACTTCTATAATCTGATTTTTATATTTAATTGCATACATTAAGTATACTTGAAATAGAATAAATACTGAAAAAATAAGTACTTAACGTTGACACAGAAGAAATTATAATAATCTTTAAATACTTAATTTTCAAAGTATGAAAGCGATGCTATTTGATTACTGTAATATTAAGAGTTTTTTTTTTTTTAATTGTAAAAGAAGCAAACACTTATAACCTTCGCAACTGCAGCTAGCACCTCTGTTCCTGATCACAACTAAAGCACCAACTTTTACTCAACTAGCTCCAATATTTTCCTTAGAAGTCAAATGCACGTATAAAAAAGTTACAGCTGCCTATATTCAGAAGAACCATCATATTGAGTGACTTCACCCAATAAATTATATTTTTTTCTCTGTTATTGATGCATGAGAATACTAATCAGCAAAAAACAAACGTTAAAAGAAAAAAAATGTATACTTTTTTTAAGTCCTTTTTTACTTTCAATTTTTTGTCCTACAGCAAAACTTGCATTCGTCAAACAGTTAAACAAAAATTGTCCAAGAAATTCATTAATTAACAAAGTCATAAATTCCCTTTATTATTTGATAAACTTGTACTCATACATATACAGGGTGTCCACTCCAATCGTGGACCAATAGCTAATTTCTAAACCGTTAGAGATAAGCATAGAGTTTATTTAGGAAAAAATCTCCAAATTACGAAAGGAATTTTGGGTCCATTCAATGTTTTTCAAAAAATCAAATTTTGAAAGAGTTACGAAATTTAAATTTTTATACAGCCCCCCAGTCCTATCAATCATATTTAGTAAAACATTCTTGACACTGTAACGTTTAAAACTAAAAAAAAATCACTCTTCTACCACAAAAATTGACCGAGTTATGACGTTTTGAAAAATCAAGATTTTGAAGGATTTCGCATACGGTCCCTTAAGCGATCTCTCGATGACGTCATGAAATAATGCAAAATCTTGATTTTTCAAAACGTCATAACTCGGTCAATTTTTGTGGTAGAAGAGTGATTTTTTTTTAGTTTTAAACGTTACAGTGTCAAGAATGTTTTACTAAATATGATTGATAGGACTGAGGGGCTGTATAAAAATTTAAATTTCGTAACTCTTTCAAAATTTGATTTTTTGAAAAACATTGAATAGACCAAAAATTCCTTTCGTAATTTGGAGATTTTTTCCTAAATAAACCATATGCTTATCTTTAACGGTTTAGAAATTAGCTATTGGTCCACGATTGGAGTGGACACCCTGTATACAAAAATATAATTATTGGGATTAATAATTTTTTTAAGCTAAAAACGTATTCAAAACATCACAAAGATTCTTTGACACATCACACTGATAAACCAAAATAAAACTTCCTCTGTGATAACAAGCGCAAATTAAAATCCCACTTCAAAACATCATTCAACGGTAGATATTTTTATCTTTTCTAATAAAAGAGTTACAGTAATATAAAGCTCCCAATTTAGACTTCTCGAGCGAAAGAGGGAAAATATTTACTTTTTATTTGGAGCCTTCGAGAAACAGAAATAAAGCCCCGCAGTAAACTTTCCTAATTTCACACTTCTAACAGTGCACGCCCCCACCGAAAGTAGGGGGAAGGGGGTGAATGGGAAGTGTTCCGGGGGTAATTGTTCCTGATTACCGTCATTAGGTTTTTGGAATACTTGAGATAAGGGAGAGGGCTCGTTAAGTGAAAATGTTGCCGACCCGGCACAGTGTTGAGTAAATACAATGCTCGTAGGGGGATGGGTATATAAAGTGAAGAAAGGAATGAAACGGCGTGGGTTTGGGGTTGAAATATCTCGTGAGATAATATTCGTAACATGCATGAAGCATGTCTAAGAGGAAGAGGATGTTGAGAATGTGATTTAGGGAGCGCAACCGACAAAATTTATCGTGTACCGTAAAATAGGGTGTATAGGAACAGCGGGGTCAATCGGAACAAAACTTCCCGACCGTACAAAGAAATTCTTCATAAATATACTATTGGGTATTTTTCGTCATTATTTTTTTTATAGAAAGGTAAGATCATAGGAAGTAGGAAAAAAATTCTTTTGTCAATCTGGCAACGCTACTGGCTTTTAAGGAGGGCTGCACGTGGAATGCTAGAAAACATCACATTTTCATAGACTGCAAAACTTCATATGCAAGAACAAATCTTCTTATATTTAAAAACTAAGAGTGGTATGTTTCAATTATACATGTATCTGAACAACAGAATACCACATTAGAATTTACATTTTTTATAAATTGTGTCATAAAAATGAAGAATTCTGAAAAATGACATAGGAAAAAAATTTGCGGGGTGAATCGGAACACTTGCTTCTGTTGTTAAAATTCAAACTTATTTGAAGGAAACTGTTTAAAAAATCAAGATTCTAACCTCTAATCCTCTAATCAAGACAAGGACAAGGATTTATTACTGTTTATCCCTTCTCGTGAGCAACTAGATCTTAGAATGACAAAAAGTTGCAGATTTCAAAAGATTTTTTCTCCAGGAGACTTCTTTTTACTTAAAATACGAGGGAGAAAGTTACATAGACTTTATGTAGTAAAAGTCCAGCACACAGACAGTGATGAATAAGCGAAAAAATCTTTCAGGACAATCCCCGAAACCCAGAGAGTTTAAGAAACTAAAGAAAATTCAGAGTTCATCCCAGGAGATGCTATGAAAAACTTAAGTCAAACCACAATTGCTCGTTTTAAGAACAAAATCATTTTTGTGGCCGACATAAGTGACTTCAGTTTATATTAAATCTGTGCTTTTCAACTCAAATGCACTTTTTTTAAATTGATTTTAATTTTTCATTAGTTCAAAATTATTTTCGGATTTTGACAAATTATAAGCGTTTACTGGTATTGAAATTATACATTTATTTGACAGTAATTACCTGTTCTTATTCTCCCCCATCAATATTACTCATGTTTGTAAAACCTATTACAGGTTTAGGTGAAAAAAATAAAAATTTTAACATGTGTTCCGATTGACCCCTATCAGCGGGGTGATTCGGAACACCCATATTTTCCTATATATTTAAAAAATAATAGTTCAAAATGTTTTGTCTTTGCTTGGAATATCAAAAGTAAAGCAAGACCGAAGTTTATACCTAAAAAATCAAATTTAAAAAAAATCTTTTAACTGCTTTTTTTATAATCAAACCTGAAAAGTGTTCCGATTCACCCCATTTTACGGTACGTTTAGGAATGTACTTGTCCAAAAAATATGTTGGTGGCTAGAAGTTTTTAGAAGCCCCATAACACTAAGATTTCCTGAAAAACTCTGAGAAATAGTTTGTCTTGGTCCTTAAAAAAATTATGACTCTACAGTTTTATTATTACTACAGTTTAATTCTGCACCTTAAAACGGGAGTAATTATAAGTGCAAAAGTGGCAATTTTCATGATATTTCTGCATTCTATGCAAAACCGTATTCTGCAACGAGCCCTAACAACGTTAAAAAAGTCTTTTATAATAACTTGTATTCACCAGACAAACGTTTTTGCTCTCCTCTGTAAAGTAGCGATAGTTCGAATTTCTTCAGCCTTGCTTTAAGTTCTACCTGTACAGTAAACTTTCGATTATCCGCGAGGGTCTCGGAAAAGAAGCAAACACAATTAACTGATTTTTTCGAAAAATCACGAATTTAAAGTTTGCTTTTTCTTTTTTTTCCCTTAACATTTCTTACCTAAGAGTACGGTGTACTTCATCCAATCAATTATTTTACCTGGGCGTTATCGTAAATACCACTTCTTTATAGATTTTATATGCATGAGAACCTCAAATACAAATAATTTTTTATGCTGTACCTATCGCCACTGTTTCTACATATCACGTTTTTAAGTGTAACGCGATTATTTCTAAGGCAAAAGACATTTTTCATCTTCTTTCTACCCCTTATTTTATGCTTTTTTCGGATTATCCGCAATTTTCTTTATCCCCCAATTTCACGAATAATCGAGAGTGTACTGTACTTTTGTCCTGAACTTCAAATAGCCTGTACTTGTGTAATACATGCATAATTGTATTCTGCGGCAAACACTAGTCTTGAGTTTGGAACTACTAGCTGTCCATAAATGACGTCCAACTTCGTTTCAATATTTTTGACCATCCTCCCGCGTTTGGGTGACAAAGTGCCATAGTTCGTGTATTATAACATTTGTTGACAGTCACAGTAGCAATTTCTGTCTTAGCACTTCTGCTCTGGCCATAGTACCGCTTATATCAATTGCTTCAAATTAGAAGTGAGTAGAAATCAAAGATGAACTGACATTTACTTTCGCTTTATCTGCATTTCCCCTCTTTTTTAATATTGATGAAATTTCGTGAAACTATTCATAATATTATTTCTTGAAAAAGGAAATACCTAATTATATGTATTTTTAACTGGGTCCGAATTCTAAGAAGCACTGATATTTCTCAAAGCAATAAACAATCCGCGAGAATAGAAAATAAAACCATTAGAAAAAATCTTTTTTTTTTTTTCTTTTGGAGAGTATAAATGTAAGATGAAAAATTATATGAAAAAATAAACATAGTTGTAAAATTGCGTGAATGAATGATGTAAAATGGCGCTTCAAATAATTAAATATTTAAAAACTTCATTTTACTAACGTTAATGACTTAACAAATTAATCATGACCGTATAATGGCTCAGTACATTGCATTGCAATATTAAATTAAAAAAATGGGAATTTAAATCCCTGAATTAAAAATATAAACTTACTTTGAGTCTATGAATCATATCTAATATACTAAAATCAATTATTCTTTATTTTTCCATAAGTTTCAATTTTATCCAATTAAATAAATAAATATCATTCATAATACCAGAATATTAAAATAATCAAATGCACAAACCATCTCAAATATACCTTAAATTGCAAAATGTATCTTACTTAGAATGTAACTTCATATTCGAAAATTTTGTTTAGAAGGAGAGAGTCGACGGCTCCCTCTTCAATCGTTATATTCAGTAAATATTAAGGTGCGAAAGTTTCTCTACTGCTCCGTCTTTCTCGTAAGTAATGATGGCACACTGTTCGAATATTAACTGGTTTTCAGCACCACTATTATGATTGTTCACGAAATGACGAATGAATTCACTTGCAGGCACTGATAAAATTTGATGACGGATGACTTCATTTGATAAGGCACTGGTAAATTTTGAATTTCGACGTTACCAAAATGGTGTTTCACTTTCTTGCAAAAGGGTTCAGGGTTATAGCCTTTGTTGTCGGTTCATAACTTCATTGCAGGCAATATCAGCAATCCGGATGCACAAATTGTTCATTTTCATTTCATTTATGAATAAACTGCATCTTTAGGTAACAGTTCTATTTGGACGGCAGGAACATTGAAGAGTATAGCATGGCACATTTTAGGTTAATACAACGATATTATGATCTTGATTAGTTTGCAGAAAAGAATAACATACGTTCAATTTTGAAATCTTGAATAATTATATTAATTGAGGAACATCTTCCTTCTAAATTATCGACATCTTTTTTTTCGTTTTTTGTGCGTAAAACGCCAACGAATTTTCTTTGAGATTCTTATACGCCGCATCACCTTTTTCTCCATTCTGCTGCTACGTTTGTCTAGAGAAGATTAATGGCCAGACGCTTATTTTTTGAACGGATGTCCGAAAGGACGCTAACTTCTTAGCCAATGGTTGAGGCTTTTCATTTCCATTACCAAATAAGGTAATACAACAAGGAAGATTCGTGATGACTCAGATCTTAGACTCTTCTCAAAAACTGAATTTGCCGCCAACATGTGGCGCCACCTCAAAGGAAAAATTGTTACTAAATGTTAAAATTGTAGATTTTAACAATAGTGAAACTTAAATCTGACAATTTTAGGTGCTTTTATTTCAACCAAAATGTGTGACGTCACCTCTTTGCTACCCCCCCCCCGCCTGACCCTGCTCTTTCTCTCTTGTTGCCAATTTCACCCTCCCCTTTTCCCTCGATGCGTAACATCAATTGTGTTTGGACCCATATTATTCATTAAAAAACTATTGTTAGAGCAAAATAACAATTCAAATAAAACAGAAGCTACATTTCCGTTCGCAAGAAAAAACACAAAGCAAGAATACACTAGAAAAAATAGTATACACTGTGACAAGTAGATGTTGTTTTTACAGGATAATACAGATAAGTTTACAGTAATAAACTGTAAAATTAATATTTTGCAGTAGTAAACTGTAAATTGCTAATTTACAGAAATAAACTGTAAAATTGCTAGTTTCAGTTTATTACTATGCATTTTAGAGTTTTAAACTGGAACTACTGCTGACAGTATTATACTGCTGTTTTACAGTATAATACAGCAAATTTTATAGTAATATTGCTAATTTTACAGTGTTAATTGTAAAATAGCTAGTTTTAAAGTTTAGTACTGTGCTTTTAAAGTTTTAAACTGGAGCCTCTGCTGACATTTTTATACTGCTGTTTTACAGTATAATACAGCAAATTTTATAGTAATATTGCTAATTTTACAGTGTTAATTGTAAAATAGTTAGTTTTAAAGTTTAATACTGTGCTTTTACAGTTTAAACTGGAACCTCTGCTGCCAGTATTATACTGCTGTCTTACAGTATAAAACAGTAAATTTTATAGTAATATTGCTAATTTTAGTGTTAATTCCCAAGTAGCACACTTCGTTTTTAAAGGTTGTAAAATGGTTATTAACGTTGTGA
>JAXGGA010004641.1:0-86090 GCA_038373865.1 Uloborus plumipes | reverse complement strand
GAATATTTTTAAATGCCCTAACATCATCGAAGGTTGTCAGAATTTTAATTTTCTAGAAACTAAAATTATGACAACCTTCGATGAAGTTTCGAAAAAATACCGGAGGGAAGTTTCTGAAATTCACCCCTTTCCCTGACGTCATCAAAGATGAACTGTACTTCCGTTATTATAACTACAATTCCGAAACATTGCCATTGCCAAGTCCCTCAATGGAGGGGCGACCTCCCCCTTTGCTCCTCCTATGTATCCGTACTTATTATCCACTCTTTACCCCTTGTCAAAAACTTACAATTTCACGAAAACCTCCTCAAAGCGCGACACTATTTGTGGACAGCCCCTTTATTAAACCTTTTTCCAATAAAATATGGAAAAAGTTTAAAAGTGCAAGCAGTGAGTTTCAAAAAGTAGTTTTATATAAGTACTTGCATCCGCCCTTTCTTTGCTGGGAACATTCAAATTACATGAAATGGTGAACCATAAAAACTCCCGCCTCTTCTGATAAAGTAATGGGTAATAGAGAATTAACTCGAATCTAATTCAAACCTTCCCAACCTGTAATTTTGATGAAGTTAGCGTCCACCGAGGGTTCCTGTCTGTGCCAGATCGTATCAATCGAGTTTACGCAATCGAAGCGGAGACCTCCCGCACGTGTTTCGTAATCAGGGTGTGTTAACCCAATCGAGCATCGATTTGTTGACGCGTAAATAGTGCGATCGCCCCGGGAGATGCACTCAAAAAGGCACTGATATGGGGAGCGTTCGATTGGTTGTTTGAAATTTGCTATTCATTCTACATTTTGTTATTCGTCCAAGCAACTTTCTCAGAGCAGGGAAATAAATAAATGAATGAAAAAATCAAAATAAACCTTAGATTTTCCGTTAAAATATCGAACTAAATTATTAAATTAAATAAAAAAATTGAAAGATAAATTTGAGGAGCAGAAACCGATGGAACGATTGACGAGTTTGTTTGCAGCAATCTGTTGGCTTGTTGGAAACCGATTTTTTTACGATCGAGAGTTGATTGTGAGGCCATTTCTGTTTTATGTCTTATGGTTAAGACAAGAATGACATTTTAGTATTTTCTGTGGGTGGCTAAATTATAAAGGCCGCTTCTCAAATTAGAGTAATGTCTGTTTTAGGTTCACTTTTTGAAGAAATGAACCACGAACCAAAACGTTTTTTCATTTTACATTGCTCCTGATGTCATTATTATTGTTTCTTAACAGTAGGAACACTACAAATTAGCATCATTTTACAAAGAAGGAAGATCGTTTCTCTTTTAGTCACCAATGTGTAAAACAAATTATTTGAATTTCAATATTAAATTAATATGTTACCGTGATACTGTCAAAACTTTTTTGGAAGGATTGGAAAGGCTCCAGCCGCGTCTACAAGAAATGCAGGGAAATACAGGCGTTGCTGCTGCCCTCCACACATTTCCAAAGAGAAGGCAAATATATGGCTGGCTCAATAACAAATGTAATATGATTTTCTAAGTCAATAGTTGGCAGTATCAAAATTAAAAATCGACCAAAACAAGTCAATAGAAGCGGTTCGCGGAGGCAAATGTGATATAATAGAAAACTCTTCATCACTTCTCTTACCGGCAACAGAATCAAGAATATATGCATCAAAAATCGCGAAAAGAGTGTAGCCTGTCCCACTATGATGATAACTAAAGAGAGTGAAGTTTTACAATACCTTTGTGCTATTGATGTAGAGAAAATTACAACGTTAAGGAGGCACAAATAAGCAGGGATACTGCAGACACGTGTTCGGCGTTACAAGGAACGCCTGTTTCAATGCGAAAAATTGGGAGCTTATGGATGCACAGACATCCGACAAAAGCTTTTGTCAGATGTCTGTGCATTTTTTCAACTTTTAAAAAAGTTCGCTCCCACCCCTCTAATTTATTCCAATGAACAAAAAATGATGTGTGCAAAATATTAGCTCAATCGGAAAAGTTTTAGGGGTGTCTCAGCAAGCTTGAAATTGTCAAATTTTCACCAAAAATGTTTTTTTTTTCCAGCATTTTTCAAGTTTTTTTTCCTTGCAAATTTGCATTTTCAATGATTTTATCTCTTATTACAAGTGTTATTTTATACCTAAACTGCTTTTTCTGCGAACCTATGTGCATTTCCCGCCCTTTACTCTAACATCTTCAGAGGTTACAAAGCTTTTCGGCCAAGACTATTCGCGGCTCATGACGCTTTCTTGCACAAGTGCAAGTATTTCTTTGACAAACTTACGAAAGTTTACCTGTTCATTTTTAGTCAAGTCGTTTTTGCAAGTACACCTAAATTTATGATAAATGGAATCATTTACAGCAAGTTTTTCAAGAACTTCAGGAAAATATAAGAGAGAAGAGATTCTTTTCGACATTTCGCAAGCAGATTGTGAGGAAGATATCGAAATTGAAGAGAATAGAAATTTCTTAATTCTTCGGCGCCAAAGGGGGGAACTTCTTTTCAACGCTTCTGAAATTATTTAGGGAAGAAAGAAATGTGGAAATTCAGGAAAAATTTAACTTGAACGAATACCAAGAATCATTGTTATACTGGGAAAGAAAATTGCTCTCAGCACTCTCCGGAGTTAAGAAGATTTAAAGATTAGCACACATTTTTTAAACTTTCCAAGGGAAAGAACACCTATTGCGGGTCTCTGAAATCCAGAATATCATTCGTGAGAAAAAAAAAGCCGCTGCTGTTTATCAAGCAGTAAGAAAGTAGGGAGTTACCAATTGAAGTGATGCACTTTGCTGTGAAACAATAAGAAGCTACCTAGTTTGAATAAATGGTGCCTCTGCCAATTTTGAAAAAGTGTTTGATCGCAATTTGACGAACCTACCTTGCCATCATGATATTTTGAGTTAGTTTTTAGAGGATGTTTTGATTTTTCAATGAGTGCAATTTCTGGTCCAGACGTGGTAATTTTCAAAAGATTTAGAAACTAAGACAAACTCAGTAAAAGGAATATGTAAAACTAGTGACAATAAAGTGTTCATGTGCACTTAACCATGCTCAGCTTTCTTACTCAACACCTTTCTTTTCATAAGTAACAGCGGTATGATTATTGAGAAGTGTTAGAACTAAGTATAATCTTTCTTGGAGGGATTCCTAAGAATAGAATATCATTTCGTAAGCCAAGAGCTGTAAGCCATGCTTGGATGTCAAAATCTATTTATGAACTCAAGATTTACTTATTTTGGGATAAATTTTAGTTATCTGAAAGGATGAAAAACTCTTAAAGAAGATTGTTTTTTTTTCATAGAGTATACGTTCAAGCATGGTTTCTCTCTCCGGAACCAGATAATGATCCGTATCATGATTTTCTATGTATACAGAAGCTGATCAACTATCAGGATGTTGGTCCAAAAATAATTAAGGTTGTTCTTAAAAAAAATTTCAAATCATCTGTGGTTTTTAACTCCAGAATCTATGGCTTTATCCTTATTTGATGGTAATGTTCCAATCACAGTTAAGAGAAATATGGTGTAAGCTATGTTGGAAATAGATAAAGATAAAGAACAGGAGCAAAAAGAAAAGCAACAAAAGATATATATTCCACATCAAAATAATTTTGATAGGGATTTTGATTTTTCGATAGGGGCGATCGCCCTTCCCTTGAGGGACTGACTCTCCCTCAGGAAATTTTCAGCATTAAAGTTCAAAAATACATTTTTGGTCTATTTTTAGGAAAAGGGAGATTTGGTGCTTTCCTCCGGAAACGTTTTGAAACTGAAGACTAAAACATTTGTAGTTAACATTTGTAAACTAGTACATGAAGTAAAGTGTAAGTAAAAAAATCAATCGCCCCTCCCTTGAAACATTTCTGGATCCGCCCTTGGGGGTAGTAAGAATTGCCCCGGCATTTGTTCAAGTCTGAAGTTCTAAAAACATAATTCTTGGCTTCTTTCGATGAAATTAGATACATGATATGGTTCGAGACTTTTCTCAGGAATATTTTGGCAGTCAAGTCCTAAAAATGCAATTGAAAGTCATCTTTGACGACGTTAGGGAGAGTATTGGGTACGAAGAGTTTCTCCTAAAAAACTTTCGAAATTGAAGTTCCTGTTACGAAGTTTTAGATTATTTTGGATGATGTAGGGAAGAGGTAAATTCGAGATCTTTTTCTGGGAGCTTTATAGAAATTGCAGTACTTAAACCGAAACGGGGCAGTAGGGGCTGTGCTCTATGTCATAGCAGAGTCCCACTCCCTTGAATTCGCCACTGGACCCATTAAACGCCAGCTAAGCAAACTAATTTAGCGTCACTCACTGAGCCTCCGTTTACTAAAAATGTTTATTTTCTTTTCTCATTGGCTATCGAAAGGGTCATTGTTTATTTCTAAGAAATGGCTTTCAATGGTCCCTTGCTTAATTTTTTGTTCTTTGTGAAGAGACAAATTGTTTTAATTTTGTGTAAGTTAAAAAAAAAAGCAAATAAATGCACATTAATATGCTTTCTTTTAATTTGCTATTTTCAAGCACTTAGGTACACTGGAAGCAAAAATATGCTATTACATATGAGCATGTATTCATTTATATGTACCCCTGACTTCCGTTTGCCTTTGCTCAGTGAAATACAAGTTAAAGTATATGCTGAGAGCGTCTTCAAAATCTAGCAGAGCACAGAAACTGAAATTTCTTGGTTCATTTCAAATCGTGACAAACAGTTTAAAGCCGATGCTTGTAGCGTGTGACCACCGACGCCGCCCACGAATCCTTCGCTTTCTCTTGCGCCCGCAAAAAAAAATGTCGCCGTGCATCGCATGTGCGGTCGGCGTGAGAAGTGGGTCAAGAACACGCCAACGGCCGCGAAAAGGGTCGCCAATTTATTATCTGTTATGAGGGCAACTTCGAATGATTCGTCAAAGCCATCGGAATAACTGCGTCACTTTGTATAACTGATTTCGACGCGCACCTCTTGAATATTCGATATTCGAGGAATTCTCTTACGGTTCGGTGGAAAGATTAAAAAAAAAAAAAAAAAAAGAAAAGAAAGAAAATGGCGATCGATTCGACTAATGGAAGTTTAGTCCCTAATTATCGTTTGCGAGCGGACACTGTTTGGAGAAATAAGTCACAGTAACTGAGCATTTAATCAAAAAATGTCATGGGGATCGTTTCATTAGCAACGGTGTAACTGCCCTGTTTTGAGAGAGAGCCTTTTTGATTCTATTTTGGAACATGACTGATAATGTTTGTTTCTAATTATCATGTAATCATCTATTTCGGAACATAACTGTAAATATATGTATATTCACAACTTATAGGGTTTTTATGATCAAAATTGCGATTTTAAAACTTCAACTTCAAAACTACTGATGGTCAGAATGACTATATAACATTGACACGTTCAATCTTAAAGTTATTTATTTCGCAAATTAACATTACATCAGGGACAAAAATAATAAACTAATGGAACAGTTATCTTTATCAGCGTCACACGATTTGTAAACCGAAATAGAGAGCGGAGAAAGAAATAGTGAAATCTTTCCTAATGTCATTAAAATGTTTGAGGCTATCTATAAAATTTTTTTAAAAATAATGAGAGGAGTTTTTTACTTCTATTTTTTTGACCGTTGTTATTTTAAACGAGAGTTCATTTAAGGTTCATCTCATTTATGAGATTTTTTATTTCAATATTTGAAACATATACAAATATAATACAGAGTTTCTCTGCATGAAAGACCCAGCGTTTCACAACAAACCAATCACGAAAGTTGTCTTTTTTTTCGGCATGGAATTCATTGCGTGAAAGTTTAGTTTTAAAGGAACTAAAGAATTGATAGATGCACAAAAATTTTTATTCACTAATGTACTAGTTGACAATGGTACTGGACCGTACCATTGTGCGGTCTCTCGCTGGGTGTTCTAATTTCATATTGGCCACTAGTTTTTTTTTTGGCTTTCTATGAGTTTTTACCCTTTCACTACCAATTTTTTTCTGAGCAGAAAACGAAATAAGGACTAAAAAAGACCAGTTACAATGCAAATATCAATAAAATGCTGAAAAAGGAAGAACGTTTACACTGAATTATCAGTGATATCAAGGAATACCTTCACACTTCACTTCACACACTCCAGGGTCCCCCGTACCTACCACAACTCGTGGTTTAACCGGGATAGGACCCTGAAGAGCGCTCTGTTCTTTTTGAACCAGACCAAGGGTCGAGCAAACCCCTTGGCCCAGCACCCCCAGAGGTATCGTTTCACTTGGAGGACTTTGTGACCACGACATTTTTAATGAATACCAGCGGGACATGCAAAACAATAATACAAAACATTTTTAGCTCATAAGGTCATTTGAAACTGGCTGCGGGACATATCTGTACCTCAGAACCAGACTAACGTAAGTCCATTTTCGTCATTTTTCAGTCGAGGGGAAAAACGATGTATTCGACAATCGTTTTTCCCTTCTACCGAAAAATGACGAAAATGGACTTACGTTAGTCTGGTTCTGAGGTACAGATATATGTCCCGATGGTAGCGAAAGGGTTAAGAGGATTTCTGCCTCCAGCTCGGTTAATCCTATTCCAGGCTGATGAGTACCAATAAGCACGAAACTGCAGTTCTTGGATGGAATAACCAAGTTGGCGATATATTGCATGAATAAACGTAGCCCTTTTTCTACTATTTGTTGCTTTTGGTTCTGCAATAGGACCAATTTTGTGGAGGAGGGGGGTCATAAGTGTCATTTTTAGGTATTAGGTTGGTGCGTATGAAATCGGATTTCTTTCGGATCGGATTCTCTTTACATGCGGACGTTTGTCTCCCTGTTTTCGTTATGCTTTTGTCTTTGGCATAACCTCATTCATAGTCGTATTGTCCATTGCCAGAGACTCATTTCAGCAAAATAGGTTTTCTCGAAGGTCTTCCCTTTTGTTATTGCCGATATGAATTCTGCCGACACACAAAACAATTGCGAAACTGAACGAACTGGAATATGAAGTTTTGCAGCATCCACCATATTCACCGGATCTCTCGCCGACCGATTTTCATTTTTTCAAGAATTTAGAGCTGTTTATAAGGGGCAAACACTATGAAAATGAAGACAGTCTAAAAAACTCGATATCAGAGTTTATTAATTCTAAAGACCAAAATTTTTTTAAGACAGGCATCTACGCTTTAAAATCTCGTTGGGAGAAGTGTATTGAAGCGAATGGAGCATACTTTGATTGAATAAACAGCTTTTGAAGAAAAATATGCAGTTTTATACAATCACTTAAGAATCCGACATTTCATACGCACCAACCTAATATAAACAGCGTGCCTATGGCGATTGTTTCGAGATCTAAATACCAAAGCGCAGATTTTGTCTATTTTTGGTCTCTTAAAAGAGGTATAATGACACTCATGCTCCCCCCTCCCCCACATGGATCCGCACTTGGTTGATGATTAATGGTGCAGCCGAATTGATTCAAATTATTCTGGTAATATCGGGATCGTTCGTTTATTAAATTAGATTGTATACACACAGTGAGTTCTTGATCAGACGAAACAAATACGTGAACTAATCAAACGACAAATTATGTATGGGTGATTCTACAAAAATAGGCAAATTTGTGTTCCACACTGATTGCTCTTTTTGTTTTAAATTAAATAAAAACCTATTTTGGGAATATTTTTATGCGCCTTTTGTTCTATAATTCTGATTATCAACAAAGCCAATAATTAATTATTATTCAGTTAAAAATAACATATTACATTGAAATGTCATCCACATGCCCTGTCCCATAAGTGCAATTTTCGCAATCAATGGAATATAGATTTTTTTAAAAAAGTGATTTTTTTCTCAAGAGTTTTTTTATTTATAAATGTGAATGTGTGCAAGATGTAAACCACAAAAAAAGCAAAATAATGTGAAAATAATGTCTAAAATTTAGTCTAAACTTTGTCCCAGCGATTATCAGTCATCCACATGTCTGAACAAGAAGTTCTGTCGAGAACTAAACGAGCCTACTTTCCCGTACATCGACATCGGCATTCTAGCATCTAATCAATATTCTCTTGAATATCTGAAACTGAAAATTATGTCAAACATACCTTTATAGCACTTAAAGCTGATTTCTAAAAGCAAATTATACCCCTCTCATCAGATGAAATGGACACGTAAAAAGTAAATAAACGAGTAAATAAAGTTTTGTCGCACCTTTTAAAGAATAACTATTATAGTTCTTCCGTAGAAAAATTTCACCATCGTTTTCAAAAGAAAAAAAAATAAAATAAAAGCACAAAGAACATCAAAACACATTTTATCAAAGACAGAAAAAAAACCTCGTTCGTTAATAAAATGTCTCAAATTTTACTTTTAATCCGTTGCCAGTTGTTAAATATAAATAAAGAATAAAATGCTCTAGTGAAGGAACAATTTTTGTAATAAAAAAAAATATCGTCTGCAAAAAATAAATAAATAAATAAAAATAAATAAAAATAATAATGATTAATTAAACAAAAAAAATGAATAAATAAACAAAAAATCGTCTGCCCAGTCAGTCATTTTTTTCTGAGCCTGCATTTCCGCCATGTTTGCGGAGTCGGAGTCGGAATCAGAGTCCTCACAGAAGATTTTTCAGAAAAGTACTTAACATACATTTTTTATCAAAACCGTTTTCTTATAAAGTCAGTTTGAAGGAAATCCTCCTTTAAGTTCAGAATCAACATTCAATTTAAATTTCCCAGTAGGCGCTCATGTTAAAAATTTTTCTGAACGGTTCATCATTGAACGAAAAATGTTTCAAATTGAAAAGTGAAATATGGGAATGAGCCTCTCCGAGATCTTTCGAACAAAAAAAGTTTATTCAATTCAGACGATTCACTTAAAAGTTATTAGGTGGAGAAAGGTTGCTTGAACGGTTCAATGTTGAACGAAAAAATGTTCATATTGAAAATTTAAATACGGTAATGAAGTATCCTTGCCGAGATCTTTCGAACAAAAAAAAGTTTGTTTAAATAGGACTGTTCACTCAAAAGTTATTAGGGGTGAGAGCTTGTTTGAACGGTTCAATGTTGAACGAAAAATCGTTCAAATCGAAAATGTAGATACGGGAATGAAGTATTCTTGATAAGATCTTTCGAACAAAAAAAAAGTTTATTCAATTCGGACGGCTCACTTAAAAGTTATTAGGTGGGGAAAGGTTACCTGAACGGTTCAATGTTGAACCAAAAATGTTTAAATTTAAAATTTAAATACGGTAATAAAGTATCCTTGCCGAGATGCTTCGAAAAAAAAAATGTTTAAATCGGACTGTTCACTCAAAAGTTATTAGGGGTGACAGCTTGTTTGAACGGTTCAATGTTGAACCGTTCAAACAAGCTGTCGAAGCTGTCAAGCCCTAAGCCACAAGCTGTCAAGCTGAACGAAAAATTGTTCAAATCGAAAATGTGATACGGGAATGAAGTATCCTTGAAAAGATCTTTCGAACAAAAAAAAGTTTGTTCAAATCGGACTGTTCATTCAAAAGTTAGTATCGCGGGACCGGTTGTTTAAACGGCTCAAAGTTGAACCAAAAATTGTTCAAATCAAAAAATCAAATATGGGAATGAGCTGGACTCGCCGAGATCTTTCCAACAAAAAAAAGTTTGTCCAAATCGGAATGTTCATTCAAAAGTTATTGGGGGGGACAGACAGACCGACCGACCGACAGACCGACCGATAGACCGACCGACACACAAATTCCCCATCTCAATACCCTACTTTCAAATTTTTAATTTTTTGGTATTCATTTTACCTCTTTATTTTTTTAACTTGGCGATATTTTTTGGACTTGGCGATATTTTTTTTAACTTGGCGATATTTTTTGGACTTGGCGATATTTTTTTGATGCATTAAGCTACTTTTAATACTTTTTTCGTCTTTCTTTTATTTTTAACGGAAAAGTAGGCTAAAAATATAGATATTTTTCTCTAAAATGCTTTATTTCAAAATCTGGCAACACATCTTAACTTATGGCAACTTATAAAGTGCTTTGCTGATTTTTTTTCATGTTTTTAATTTAAATTAATTTTTTGAAATCTACATGTTAGAAATATTCCTGTATTTGTAGAATCACCCATATACGATATATTTATTTTGCATACATAGAGCCTACTCTTACATTCAAGTTCAGTCTCATGAAGTTTATATTCGGCACAACAAATCAAAATGACAAACGGCGAAAGAGAATGTGCAATTGTGTGTTTCGAGGTCACGTGCCCCATTTGAAAATAGAACGTATTCGCGTGAGAGCGGACTATTTCACGAACTTCTGGAGTGCTGAAACGGCGCTTCTGAGAAAAATTTAGCACGATTTAAAGAAGTGATGAAATTTTGAAGTCAACTCTGCCGCATAGGATTAACTATACTATTTTTGAGCTTAATAATATTTTACTAGATGACCCGTGCGGAATTCCGCAAAAAAAAAAAAAAAAAAAAAAACTCTAAACTTAAAATTTAATACGACAATTTTTATTGGCTTCATTTGCACAACATCGCCATCTACTGCCGTCGTTCTGACAACTTTTCAAAGAGATCAAAGACACGTTCACTTTTACAACTACTACAAAAGTGATACCCTATATTAAAATCAAATACCCAAGGCTACTACTAAACTAAATACTAACGTTATCGCAAAACTAAGGCAGGAATTCAAGTGAAACAGGCTATCGCAAATTACAATCGAGACTGGAAATGAATTACATTAGAACGTTTCTTGATAAAAACATCGTGACGTCGGCGTGACGTTTGCCTATGAAAAACGAGCTAGATAAAACGTCACAGCCTACTTGGCGAATAAGAGGAGATCGCTGAGTGCTTGTGAGCTCTTATTGGCTCCACCCGTAGTGACGTCATGCCAAGTTAAGTTGATGATAATGTAATTCACTTCCAGTAGCGATTGCAATTCGAAGCGATCGCAGTGCTGTTTCACTTGAATCCCTGCCTAACATAGTATTTTGAAACAATAAAAGTTACAATTAAGGTTTACCGAGCTAAGCCTTGGCTTGAAATGTCGCATTTAAAATTGATTTGAGCAACAATGTAACGATTTTGACAGTTGAGCAAAAAATTTAACTTTTTCAAACTTCAATCGCTTATAAGTCGCTTAAACGTGGATTTTCGAGATTCTCGTTACGCGACGCTAGCGGAGAAACGTTCTAAAGAACGCATTTTTCTTAATCTTTCGAATGAAATCAAAATGGAGACGATACGACAATTATTTCGCTAGATAGAGTCAATTTTGTGCCCAAAAATTGAAGTTCGAATAAAAAACGAACCGACACTTTTTAGAGGGTGGGTCTAATTTTCGTCAATAGCCCGCTGGATAAGCTTCAAAATCATAAATTTTCTTGCAATTCGATAAAGAAATGAGCGAGTTTCGACCGGGTATAGGATTCGGCTTAGAGAAATAATATATGGAGATTGAATCAAATCCTACAAGAATTGAGCAATGTGTTAATCTTGATATTTGTAATTGAGACTTGTTGAGTGGAATCAACGCCTCCTAAATACTAAATACCTACTGCTTTCTGGTTTTTAGCGCGGAGCAAAATTTCTCCCTTGGTTCACAAAGCACAGCCATCTATATCGGAGTTCTTCGAGAAGAGAGAAATTAACGATTGGTTGATTTTTAAATTTAAATTTAAAAATTAGCCAATCAAAAAATTTAATTCGAATTTTGTTTGGATTTATTACCATAGCAACGGCATCATCAGATTGCCGCAAGGTGGCGCTCAAAGTAGAACCAATGTCTCCCGTAGCGAAGCAAATGTAGTGCGCATTTGGTATTTCAGATGTGTTGGTTGAACGGGGCACATTTAACCAATTTTTTTCAACTCACTTCCTGATTTTTATGTTTTAATTTATTACATTTCAAGCAATGTGATTTTACAGTTGTTGCTTAATTGACATTTTTAATAGTTAAAAAAGATGTGTTTTTGGTCAATGTCTGTTGTTCGGGCTCAAAACGCGACTGCCGCAAATTTTCATTTATTACACGTGAAGTACGTGCGCTATTTAGCTCCTGAATATAAATATAAATATACATGATATGTATGTTCACACATTACTCTGCATAACGTCAACTGTCATGTGCATGTAGTTATTTCTTGTCTGAATATAATTCATGTAAACGATTTCGTTGTGAATTGGGTCTGAATCTAACCTTAGATGCACTTTTTCATTAAAAAACTATTAGCAACATACTTGCAACCGGTGTATAATAGAATAATTAATCTACAAAAATTGAATTTTGAAGACCTTATCGATAGAAGGTGCGAGTTCAGTTTCCCTTTTTCGGAGACATAAACGGTCTGAACGAGGGTGACCTTCCCCCTCCCCCCGCTGGACAGAAGATGTCTGTGGCTTCATCACGCGACGCCCTTGCGTGTCAAAAAGTCGGTCACGGCAGGAAGTGTCGTGCGCCCCCGGAACGAAGACTTCTTTTTAAAACTGTATTTAGCTGGAAAGAGCGCAGAAAACATCAGGCGGTGCTCATTTTGCCTCTCCGGTTAAGCGAAAATACAGTGAGTCGGAAAATAAAATTCAAAGGCTTGGTGAGACGAATAGGAAAGATGTTCATTGTTCAGTTGTTGCTTTTTGGTTCAGAATCAATTCCAAAAGATTTTACCAAAAATCCGTAACCCAGCGCTTGACCCTTTGAATCAGAAACGGCATACTCGACAACAGGGCACATGTCAGCGGCATTGTAGTCGGGTCCATCATTTAGTGGGATCAGGGGGAAGATCAAATGCTTTCCCTTACATTTGAAAAAGAAATGATTTTACATAAAATTAGGTGTGCTTTAAATTTATATTGAATATGCACCCTTTGCCAAGCCTGCTGGAAAAATTCGAAATGATGGGCCTGGTTACAGATCCTGCTTTGAAAAATTCGGAGAAGAGATAGCTGATGTAGCACATATCTTAATGTTCAAAAAGTTTTTTGATTGGAGCTCTGCTGGTTTCTCTCATTCCATATGCATATGACAATTGACACACAGAGGGTGAATACAAGTATTGATATATAAACGAGTTTTGGACTGCTCCTATTCCACCTTCCACCGCTGTCAACACAGACGATTTAATACGAATACAGAATACCCAAACGAGTTTGGATCTGCTCCTGTTCCGTATACAGCTGATGATTGACACACATACGATTTGATATTAGTAGACGCACAAGATTACTGCTATTTTATGCACAGATGATGATTTAAGAAAAATAGAAAAACTAGTTTTTAGTTTATAAAAAACTTTTAAAGTCTTCGTGCAATTTTATATATTATTCTTTTAGCCTATTTTTTCTGTCGCTGCGCAAGATCTTCCTTATTCTTTGATCAAATTCCATGGTTTACCCCTCATTTTAAAGCTTATCGGGGCGGCCAATGACAAAAAATAGACCCACAGTCAATTTTTTTTAAACAAATCCTTTTTCAAAATAACCGGATTTTGTTTTTAATTGCACATTACGTGAATAAGTAGCATCCGAGAATTAAAACGCAATGATGCGTTTGGATAGAGCATCGTGTTTGCAATGGGCATGAGTTCAATTGTTTTTTCTTGTGGGTACATCATAACTTCAGTAATACTTAATCAAATTTCAAAAGTAAGTCATTAATTTAAAGATTTTTATACAGCTATCTGCGAAAATAAAACTAAACTCACATTTTTGCTGTTTCTCAAAAAAAAAAAAAAAAAAAACTTAAAAAACGGGTTTTTGCAATCCTTCCGACAAGTACAAATACTTTGCACGGGTCAGCTAGGGACACATTTTGGGAAAACACACACATCCGCGTTTACTTAACAATAAATCGATTTTATAGAAGTTTTCTTCGTTCCTGGATAATTTGATTCCTCTGTTATATTAAAGCTTTCTTAATCTAGCTCTTTTCAATATCTGAACTTGGCATTTTAACTTTCTCAAGTCCCTGGAAAAACAGGCATTTTGACCAGAAAGTGACAGGTTATATGTATGTTTCATTAAAAAAATAAATAAATAAAGGTAATGAGCGACATTTGTAGCTGAAGAAATCAAACTAATGTGTGATTACTTAAGCAAAAAAAATATTTGTTCTTTAGCACAATATCTCTGAGTCTCCCAACTTGATACAAATGTTCATGCATAACCGAGTTGTCAGTGTATTGCAAATAATGAATTCTGTGTCAAACGGTATTAATCGACTCTTTCTATGTTTATCAACCTATACTTATCTTAGAATATTTATTAATCCATTACAGTAGAAGCGTATTTATCAATCTGTACCAATCGAAGAGTATTTATCAACCAATAGCCATCTGAACATATCTGTCCATCTATGGATATCTATCTCTCTTTATTAATCTATCTATACAGTAAACTCCCGATAATCCGCGGAATAGGATGGCAATGTGACCGCGGATAAACGAATACCGCGGACAAAAAAATATGCAAAGAAAAAAACGATAAGTGTATGCAATAACTAAAAATAGTCAATAACGCAACACATACATTTAAATTATTGCTAAAAATGATAACATTGAATGTAAAATTAAAAAACTACAAGTGACGACAAAATTAAATCTAAAAAACGACAAATGACGCACTCGCGTTTTTCTGCATTCAATAAATCATTACCGTAAAAGAAAAAAAAAAGTGGGAAGGACCCACGGGCAATCCAAAACCGCTGATAATCCAGAAATTTTACTGTATTAATCAATGTATCTCTCCCCCTCTATCTCATCATAGTTGTCAACCTACAAAATCTATAGATATTAATTTACAGAAAACATTTTTTCCTTATCTCCATAACGATCAATCTGTGTAGTTATTTCTATGCATTTATGAATCATGCATTTATGCATCTATGTAAGAAATGCTAGTTTCAAGAAAAGTCTCTGTAAAAATATAATATTTCCCCCACTTTGTTTATAAAAATCTCTCCATATTTGCCAGCTGATGAGTACAATAGTCGATTGTGGAAACCCGTATTTATACTGAGAAATTTCAATTTTCTAACTGCAATTTTTATTTTTTCATTTGCTGTTGTTTCCTGTTCCAGATGGTGGTGCTGTCGGACCCCTCTGCCGGCGATCCTGTCGACATTCTTCGTGCCAAAAGGGCTCACGACAGGAAATACGTCTTCGATTGGGCCTTTGACGAACATTCCTCGCAGGTAATATTTGTCAACGAGCATTTTACCTTTGCCTCATTTAAAGTTTTGAATTTGTTTCTGCTGTGCAAGAAAGCCACTCCTATGTCCAATGCCTTTACCCATATATACAGAAATTGAGTATAATGTGCAATGATGGAAGAAAAGCACACAGTAGATTTTTTAGTAGAGATGGAACGAAGCGGCATTTGGCCGAAGCGCCGAATACCGAAGCTTCGGCCAACTAATGGCCGAAGCTTCGGCTGGCGCACATATTGAAGTTTTTGGATTAAATGCATAATAAATGCGTAGAGTTTTATACTTTTCTCCATATGTTTTAATATTCTTAATTCTTAGCGTTACACAATATTTTCAGCTTACTGTAGCATTCTTAAATTGATTTCATTAAATAAAGTTCATTTTTATTTTGGTTGTTTTTATTTTAATGTTCTTAGTATTACGCAGCATTTTCAGCTTACTGAGTCATTCTTAAATTAATTTCACTTACTAAAAGTTTTCTTGTTTTGTTTTGCTTTGTACTGCTAGTACAAGAAAAGACGACATTACTATTTTTGTATTGCAAATTAGTAGTAGGAAGCTCTACTTGGAACATGAAAAGCTCAGTCTGCAGTTCAGTTGATGTTTTATAATAAAACAACTGATATGATCATGTATTATACCAGGGGTGGCCAACCCGCGGCACGCGTGCCACAATGTGGCACGGCAGAGCAGTGACAGTGGCACGCGAAGACTTCTTGATCCAAAATCCAAAATTGAGGGGAAAATGTCGATCTCAAAAATATCGTTTTTAACTAAAACCCTTGAACTGATAAATGTAATGATATTATGACGATTTTGTGTCAGGAGGCAGGCTTACAAATTGTCTTAACTACAATATTGCGAAGTACTTAGCGTTAGCTTCGGCATCCAACGAAAGCTGTGACGCTACAGACAATGCTTTGTAAAGCATATTTGTGCGTGACACGAATGAAACTTTCGATGCTGCAGAATGAATTCTTGAACTGCAATAGTTTCAGCGACGGGTCATGAAATTTTTAAAAAAAGTTAATTCTGCAAGTAAAATTAAAAAACCAAATCGGACAAAATTCGGTATGGTTGCATAAATGAAGATCCTTAAATTGTTTTTGTTACATTACTTAAAAATGATTTGGGAAAAAAACTTTAAAAGTATCATCGAATTATTTATCACAAACGCTTTTCCAAGCAATGAGACTTTTTCTCTGCTGGTGACCTTATAGAGTTCACTGTATTAATAAAACTAGGAATTAGAGCTCTGAATGTTTTATTAACTTTTCCCAGGAGAAAGAGGAGAGCCTGGCAAGTTACCCCTTCATTGAAATGTGCAATAGCTGTTCGAAGGAATCATCTCTTATTATCCGGCGTTTAAGTAATTTAAATTTAAAATAGTACAAAAAAAGTTTCCTAAACCAGTATAGGCCATCTACATTCTTTTATGATAAAACTTCAGTTTCTTTCTCTCTACTTTGGAGAAAAAAGAATGAAACATTGAATTTAATACTGAAAGTATCAACCCAAATTTAATAATTTTGCAATGATACATGGAGAAAATTTTACACCTATTTTAAGTATATATTCAGTGTTAGGTTTGATATTTTTCAGAATCATAAAAAAAAATGCTGATATTTTCAAATTCTTTGTCTATTTCTCTGCAAGACACTACTTGTTACCCTTCTGAAATCCAAATCAGAATTACTGATCTTTTGCATTGGTAATCAAATGTAAGAGCTTACTACAGAAACTCGTCCACGTTTTTTTGAAATTTAGAAATTTGTACCAACAAATTTTTTTTTTCACATTTACACACTTTAGCCGTCTGATGCTGTTGTAGATTTGGTTCAAAATACGCTTCTAATCTTCTAAACAAATATTTTTTTTATGAATGTAGAAAAATCTAAATACAGTTGAATATTAATTGATAGCACTTAAAAACACTTAAAACTTCTTAGGATTCTCAAGAACTAATCCTAAAATTAAAGACTTGGTAAAAAAGATACAGACTCATAAACCACATTAAGTGCAGACTGTTTGATTTTTAGAATAGAAATTTTTGATGTTATTTGTTTCTTTTTTATGCATAAACCAACTTATAAAAGTGTTTATTAACGATAACTCTTAAGTTCGGACTTGTTTTATCTTTATTAGCATTTGGATTTCAATTGCTCAGATTTACGAGAAAAAATGTTTCATTTGAGTAAGAATTACATAGTCAGCCAACCTAAAATCTATTTTTAACTTTTTGAAAAATTTTAGTTTGTTGGAAAAATACAATGTGGCACGCTGAGCCTTTTCTCTCCAGATAGTGGCACTCTCCCTAAAAAGGTTGGCCACCCCTGTATTATACCATAGAACTACCCAATCTACTACTATTTACGTTGTGTTATATATTATAAATATCTTAATATTCTTAATGCAAAATGTTTCAGTTTTTGGTGAATTCGAAAAAATAGTATCATGCATTCTTTTTTACTTGGCTTTCATTTGGTATTCATTTTAAGAGGATTATTTAATAATGTCACAAGTTCAAAGAAACTATTCATTCCAAGGTTGAGTTTTGGAAATTATAAGCAATGAATCACAAGTAATAGAACTTTCGTTGCCTAAAGAAAAAGAGCTAGAACTGTACATGAACAAGCCACTCTTAAATAGGAAAAATTGCCCACTGAATTGGTGGATGGAAAATAAGACAATTTTTCAAGGATTATCAGAATTGGCCAAACGCTACTTATATGCTCCAGGTAGCAGTGTATACAGTGAAAGAACATTTTCCGAAGCTGGTAATGTATACGAGAAGAAAAGAAGCAGGATTCTGCCTAAAAATGCTGAGACATTGGTTTTTTTGCATCATAATTCTAAGTTATGTGACAAATGAGCAGGTATTATTCTATTAATTCAAGAATAAATGACGAATCTTTTTTAAAGTTAATCAACTAATCAGAATTTATTCTTTTTTAATTATAATTACTTAAAATGCGGATCTTGGGTGGATGTGTACTACTAATGGACTGGACCCCTTCCTCATATTTTGATTTATACAAAAAAAAATAAATAAGATGTAGCTTTAAGTTATGTATTAACTATTACTTATTTGTTTTACTATATCCTGATTTTGTTGTTTAGAATCTTGATCAATGAAATACATAATAAGTTAATATATGTTGATAGATTAATCCATCTCTTTAAAAAAACTGAAATTGTGTACCTATAAATTTCAAAAAATATAAAATTTTACAAGAAAGTAATTCAGGATGCATAATAGTTGCACATCTGCCCTTGAACACATAAGAACCATAACCATTAATCAAAGTTTCAAAGCTAGAAATCATTGAAAAATACTCAATGCAGTATATTTATATAGCTTTTATTTTAAAACTAAAGTTTTTTTGAACAAATATAACGAAATGTAATATTTAAACGAACATATTGTTAATAAATATTTTATTAATTATTGAATGCATTCTGGCTTCAAATGTTCAATACGCACATATTTTTAATTGAATATAAATTTCTATTATGCTTTATCATGAGGAAGAATTTTGAGTTGAAAAGACTATCGTATATGATAATAATTGTAGCAGAAAATTTGCTGCATAAATTTCAGGCCGAAGCAGCCGAAGCGGCCGAATCACAACTCATGCTTCGGCCAGACCGAAGCTTCGGCAAAATGGCCGAAGCTTCGGCTCGGCCGAAGCTTCGTTCCATCTCTATTTTTAAGTGGTCAATTTAATATAATTTGATGCCATAAATGAAGTTTTTTCTTGGAGGCCACTCAAATTTATCAAAAAAAAAAAAAAAAAAAAAAAGTAAAATGTGGATGGTTGAGAAAAAAGTGCGTGGTAAGCAAAAGCAATTGAACCGTTTGTTTCAAAAACCTGTCAACAGACAAGTTCTAAAAGTTCGAAAACGTATTTTTACTCTTATTTTAAAACTTGTTTATAACGGTTACATTTTAAACTAAAATGCATACATATTTAAACTTCTTTCATTAAAAACTGTTGAAATCACAGTTGAATATATTAATGTGATACTATAAGTGTTTCCTTAAAATTAGAAATTTGGACTGATTTTTGAAATAAACGATTCAATTATAGTCGTTATTGTCAGCCCAAAATGTAAAAGAAACCTACATTTTCATTTAAAGAACATGTTTAATGTTGTACAGTGTACTTCACATTATCGAATTTACTTAATTTATGATGAGAGCTGCACTGACCTCATCAAAGATACTAATTTACAACTTAATTTTATGTATATAACAAAATGAAGTGCTTAGAAAGAGGCAAGGTCGAAACTCCGAGTTAAGGAGCTTATACCCGAGGCCAAAAAATTACGGCCGTGATTTTTCTCCCTTAAACGGGTGTGGCCACTAGAGTCACGGAAGCACCTAGTACCTTTTTATAGGTGCACGGAACGCACTGGTATTGAAATCGAGGGCGTTCAATTTGGACTTCGTCCATTAAACCGAGAGGTCTTGATGTTTCGCGGGCGTTCGCTTTGAATCTTCGGGAACTTGTTCAAGAAAAGCGCGAATGCATTTGCAGGGAGGGTATTGGAAGTAAACGTTGGGAAGTCAATAGATACCGAGCAAGCAATTAATCATTCTGTCAAGGATTTTCTTTGTAACGGAATGAGAGGACGAAGCGGTCGAGAAAAATGTCTCTGCATTATTTTTCAGACGATTGGCAGAACTTTTACTTTTTTGGAAAATCGAGCTACAACAAAATGAAGGATGGGATTTATGCGTGATAAGATGGCGTTCTAAACAGTGTATTAATTACTCAAATAGTTGCTTTTTTGCCTTTTGTTAGAATATCTTTCATTTTAGTTTATTCTGCTACACAAAATAAAATACAGTCAGTTTACCGAACATCAAATTTACACGCAAGTTACCAAATTATCTAAAACATTTTTTGTAATGAACATTTTCTAAAGAAGCTGCTCTAGGCTGCCGTGAGCAACGGCCTTCTCCTTGTCAGTTAAATGTCTAGACCTCGTTCACCCTAAAAAGCTTTAAAAAATTATACTATTTCGAATATAAACTGAGCCCCCGAAAGTTCCCTAGTTTCCAACTAGGCAATATGGCCTATCGTCGGCCCTGAAGCTGATTAAGGAAAACAAAATAACCTTTTCCAGATTTAGCACGGTCCCCGTAGCAGCATCCAGTCTTCCATGTGTCACCAGGCACAGATAATTATGTCTCTAATAATTTTTGAAGTCCAGTTTCCCCCAAGATGGAAGCACCTGGACTCTCACGATGTGAAATTGCACTTGGAGTTTAATTTAGCCGTGAGTGCCCGAGCCAAATAAACATTCAAGGGATACTTAACGCATCGCATAATCATACGGCATGCATCGCTGACAACCACTGACTAAAAACTTAGTCCTTCGGTTCTAAACTCATGACCGAAGCGTACGAGCCCAACGCCAATCCAGTACGCCACTAGGCCGGAAATTTTCTTAAAATCCCGTTATTAGTTTTTATTTTTAATAAAATTGAAAGTATTTTTGCCTAATACTTTTTGTTCCGCGTACGGCCTAAACAGGGGTAAAGATCAATTTTACAATGAAATGACACGTTGAATTCGACATTTTGGGCAACAGGTCGTTCAAACGGAATATAATAGGGTTATTTTTCTGTATTCACTACAGCTTGTTTGAGCAGATATACTGATAAACACTGTAAATACTACTTTACATCAAACAAGTATAATAATAACTCTAGTGTATCGTAATCACAACAATTAATTGAGCCCATTTATATATGCACATTATATGTAAATTCGCTTAATAAGCTTAAGGAAACCGTAGATTTCTCATCCTTGGCCATCCCCCATTAAATCTGTTTTCATGAACTCAATTCTTAAAATACTCGGAACAAATTACAGTGCACCTCAATTCAATCATACCAAAATTTTCTTTCGATATTTTTATTTTTACTTCAAGAGTGACTAATTTGGCGATAAAGAAATACATGCCTTGATTCCAGTTTCATACCATTGCATAGTTTCTAAAAATGTAATGAAGATAGAAATTATATTCAATAATAATAATGAGAGCAGTAATACGTTTTAAACTCTCTAAAGAGTCATCTTACATTGTACGATAAAACTCGTTAAAATTAAAGATCATTCATATCATAAATATTTTTGCAACTCTCAAATTAAAAAAAACAATCAGTTCCATTTTGAGGAATTCAAATATTTTTTAAATACGCCAGAGAAGAAAAAAATGTTTATCATTATTTTATTTGTTTCCATTGCCTGGGTAACATAAAATTATAACGTGACAAAATTATTTATTTGTATATCATAAGTATGTATTGTATACCATAAGTAGCACGAATCAAATAATTTAAGTTATATTCCCCTACATTATCGGTTCCATTTCAGGAGGAAGTATACGAGAAGACGACGAAATCCTTGGTGGAGAATGTCGTCGACGGGTATAACGGGACTGTCTTCGCTTACGGAGCAACAGGTAAGCCCTCGTTAAAACCGAGGGAATGCTTGGAGTTTGAAGCTTGGTACGTCACAATAGACCTTAACCACGGAGATTTGGCTGATAAACTGAAAGCGGAAGCAGACAACTTCATTTTTAATAAGTACTATCAGTGAGGTGCTCAAATAGTCATGTTTTTATTGCTCGCGTGTTTATGCTGATCTTACCTATTACACAATGAAGTGTTGCGTTTCCGCTTCCAGTTTATCCGTCATCACACACACATCCATTAAAAATTGAATTAGAAACGTCAATCTGGACAATCCATTATCGAGCTGAAAGCGAAAGGCTAAACAAACACGTCGCATATACTTTCCAAATGGGTAGCTAAAAATACGTTTCACACCAGTAAGAAGTTCGCATTCATTCAACTTCTATCAATATGAGAAGTTTTCTTGAAATAGAAACTTGTTTCTTGCAGGAAATTGGTTTAAACCGTCAAAATCCCGAAACTTAAGTTTGGAATGTTTCTAAATATTTTTAGTGTTATTTTTAGGCTAAATCACATTTTTTATGATCCCTGCATATCATTTTAAACATTTATCTTTGTTAAAACATTCTATTTTCATGTAAATTACGGTTTAAAAAATGATTAATACCCGAAAATCAAACCTTGCAACTTTTTAAGCTGACATCTTGAATTTTACCATTTTGATTTTTTTTTCCTCGTATACTTTTCATAAATATTAATTTTCAATAGAATTCAATTTTGACTAAAGAGTACAATCATTTTCTAGTGTATAAAATGTTTCATTGCACGTACGATTCCATTAATTTGCTTCATACCTTTTACAGCAGCCATATTGGATTTCGCCATTTTGACAAAAATGCTCAAGGTTTAGCTTCTGGCACTCAACGGATTCGGAATCAGCAGGTCGAATTCATATAGAAACCACTAAAAAATCTCATATACAAAAAATTTTAGGTTTGATGACATTTCAATGGACACTATTAAGAAATCACAAACCGGAGTGGGCTTTCGTTGGCAAAAATCTTTATTCATTACCTTTTAAAATTACAACTTTTTAATGAAATATACACTGCAAAAAATGAGTTGTTGTTTTTGCAGTTTGATACTGAAAGCAGAGGTTTCAGTTTAAAACTGTAAAAGCGCAGTAATAAACTGTAAAACTAGCTATTTTACAGTTCAATATCGCAAAATTAGCAATTTTTACAGTTCATTACCGTAAACTTATCTGTATTATAACTGTAAAAACAACAGTGTAATACTGGCAGCAGGGGTTCCAGTTTAGAACTGTAAATGCACTGTCAAAAATGTAAAGCTAGCAATTTACAATTTAGTACTGTAAACTAGCAATTGTACAGTTTACTACTGTAAAATTTTCACTTTTACAATTTATTACTGTAAAACTACTGTAAAATTAGCTGTACTGTACTGTAAAAACATTCATTTTTTACAGTGTATGAGCGTCACGTGCAGGGTAAAATGGCGGCTCTTTCTTTTCGTTCAACGGCCCTAAGAGACTTACATTTTAAGAGTGTTGAGCCGTCAGCGAACATTGTTGGAAAAATTGTTGTGCCTATCAATATTATTCCTTTATTGCCGCAATTTGAATTCAAGCTCGTAAGCCTTGTTTTCGCCGATCTTTGCAAATCTTGATTTACTATAATGCGTATACGTAACTAAGGACAATTCCTGCAAAAACAGTTTTTTCTTTTGTAATATTTAATACTGAATTTTCAACAAAAGATGATGTTTTCCAGTCATCTTTGGATGATAATGACGATAAAAATTATGTGGTTAGTCACATCCAGACAGAAAAAGTGAATTATTTTTAAAAAGCGAGGAAGAAATGAAGTACAAAATTTTGGGACAAAAAGTTTTTTTACGTAAATTTTAGATGTACACTTTTGGGAGATAGTTACCACAAATCTTCGTTTCCGAATTCTATTTCTTCGTCGCTATCATTATTTCACTTATGTTTAGCATCAGATGTATCGTTACAAGATTGTTATGTCAATATAAGCATTCGTGCGGTTTATTAATTACGATTCTTTCAAATTTCAAAATTTTTTTCTCGTTTCGTATTGCTTTTAGGCTTTATCTCAGAAGGGACGCATGGGAAAATTTTTCTCCCATATGTCTTTGTCAAATAAGGACAGGATCTCAAAGGAAATCTGCAATTGGTAAAACTTACCTTAATCCTTTTTGGCATAAAACTTGCTTTAGACTTGATTCGTTTTCGAAAGAAGACAAACACACACACACACATACACAGGAAAATTTCTACCTTTATTTCAAAATGAGTCTTTTTTATTGGGTGAAATCTACTTATTTTAAATATGTTATTAGCCATGTGCTGCTATCGTTCCCATCAAATAGTAAATTCTCGGAAAATTTGACTGAACGATTTTCTTCATTTGAATCGGTGTGTGCATAAACAACGTAAGTCGAGAACTTCAAATTGTTCAGAAGAGAGAAAAACGTGTTAATTCTGGCATTGTTTCTATGGTCAACGTTCAAATAAAAGGTCCCGTATCTTTTGAATTAGTAACCTGACTGACGTGATTTTTGACCTCAACAGGTATCTTGCTTAACACAGCTTGTTTCCACAAAAAATGATTTTTCGAATTTTTGTGACTGATGTTGTTTTTGCTCTCACCGATTCATTTGTGACGGGAACATTTAAACACAAACACCTTTTAAATTGGTTCGTGTTTATATCATTTTAAAAATAGAGAGAAAAATGGTAAATTATTATCTGTTTAGTTCTCTTTCGAATATCTTCTTAAGTTGTATGTGCTAATATTGTGGCTTGGTTGAATAATTTATTCAGCCAATCCATAATATCTGTACCTCAGAACCAGACTAACGTAAGTCCATTTTTGTAACTTTTCAGGCAGAAGGAAAAATCGATTCTGGGATGCATGCAAAAGATGGGATTCGCGCTCTTTTAATGCTGCTAAATAATTGGAAGGAATTTGTTTTGTGGAATACCGTTCTCATGGGTCGATGCAGAATTAGATTCTACATACAAAACACTAGTAAAGTGAAAATGGCCATTTTTGGACTTACGTCCTTCTGGTTCTGAGGTACAGATATTACGGTGGTATAACTTAGGCACTACTCTCTCAGAAATGCATCGCGCACTTCGTGGATTGCTCAATCGACAGATAAATTTCGTCACTTAACGACTATCCTCCCCTTTTTAAATCACAAACTCATACTAAAATCTCACAAAATTTTCGTCAGTTTAACGAAAGGTTTACTCAGAGCACTTTTCACGAAGTCATTTCATAAAAATCGAAGTATCCTTCATAAGATTTGTTCATGCGTTTTCGAGCGTACGTTTAGAAAAGAAGACCCATACTATACTAATAGACGTCCTTCTCGAAATAAACTCCGAATGACCTGTTGGAGTGTTTAACACACCGTTTAATTGTTATCGAGAAATTGTACTATAATAAATAAAAGGAAAAAATTAAATGAGGAACATGGACACGCCCTTTCTACATGAATATATCTTTTAAGTTAAAAAAACTGATCCACGGTCGTCTATATATGGGTAATTAAAGAAAAGAGGGAGGTCACTTTGGACCGACGGGTGTGGTTCATGTACCCGGAAGAGTTTTCTTGGTAAAGATGAAGAATCACGAACAGAGACCAGTAGTTTTCCTTTGAATAAAGCTTTTTTTCTTTCTCTCTCTCTCTTTTTGTTGCTATTATACTTCTAGAAACATTCTTTCAATTGGGAGTTTAATTAATTACTTAATTACCGTAAAAATTGATGAATCGGTACACTTTTCAGCTTTGATCGTAAAAAAAGTAACAAAACAATTTTTTCTTTTTATTTTTTGGGTAAAAACTTCAATTTTGCTTTGCGCTTGATATTCCAAGCAAAGACAAAACATGTTGAACATTTTTTAATATATGTATCATGTTTTAGAGGTGTCCCGATTCACCCCGCTGATAGCGGTCAATCGGGACACATGTAAAAATTTTATTGTTGTTTTCAATTTAACATGGAATAGGTCTAACAAAAAACAAAAATAGGTAATATTGATGGGGGAGAATAAGAACAGATAGTTACTGTCAAAAAGAAAAGTTCTATACCGGTAAACGTGTGATTTGCCAAGCATCGGAAATAATTTTGAACTTATGAAAGATTAAAATTAATTTTGAGAAAATGCATTTCAATTGAAAAACGAAGATTTAACAAAAAAAATAAAGTCGTTCATCCCGTCCACAAAAACTATCTTGTTCTTAAAACGAGCAATTGTGGCTTGGCTTAAGTTTTATCATAACATATTTTCTGGAAGGAACTCTACCTCATTAGTTTCGTGTAATCTCCGGGTTTCGGAAACCCTCCTGTAAAAACTTCCCACGTATCCATCGCTGTCTGTGTACACGACATTTGCTACATAAAGTCTGTATGACTCTTCCCCATGTATTTTAAGTACAAGGAAGTCTCTTGGAGTAAAAATCTTTTAAAATCTGGAACATCTTTTTCTAACATCTAGTCCTTCATCAATTGGGAAAACAGCAATAAATCCTGTTCCCTGTCTTGACTAGCAGAACTGCGGTTGGAATCTTTTGCTTTTTTAAAGTTTTCTTTCTTTCGCTTTTTATATTTACGATAAGTTTGAATTGAAACAATATAACAAAGTATTTCGATTCATCCCACAAATCCTTCTCCAGTGACATCACAAAGAATTCTTCATTTTTTATGACACATTAAAAAAAAAAGTCAATTCTAATGTGGTACTCCGTTGCTCAGATATACTGTCTAAAATTTTTTCGTGCGACCTCCGCCTCATCTGCGCACGCGCCAAGTCTCTTTGGACTTTCTCGAAATGGGGAGGAAAAGCAACGAGGAAGTAGTCCGCGAACTAAAGCTGAAGGCATCGGGTAGTGCGCATCCAAAACCTAACTCCCCTTTTTCAGATGGAAGCGTCCGACCTTGCCAGGCGCCCAAAACGCAAACAGACAGTATGCATAGTTGAAAAATACCATTCTAAGGTTTAAAATATAAAAAGGTCTCTACGTACATATAAAGTTTTGCACACTGAAAATTTGATGTTTTTGAGCGTTGTGCATGTGCAACCTTGCTCATAAGCCAGTAGTGGTGTTGAAATAGCAAAAGTAAATTTCTCCTACTTCTCAAGGTAACTTTCTAAAAAAATTTAAAAGGGCTAAAACACCCAACGTATATTTATGGAGACCTACTTTATATCCATTGTACCTTCTTTCTCTACCCAGGTAGCACAAATAACCTTTGAACGTTTTATAAACGTTTTTAAGCGATTGTCACAACGTTAATAACCATTTTACAACCTTTAAAAAACGAAGTGTGCTACTAGGATAGAAGTTTCGCTCCGATTTACTACGCTGTTCCGATACAGCCCGTTTTGTAGTATTTTTTTTTGACGTTGGTTGGCTTTAAAAAAATCAGAATTAGAAGCATTTTAAAACTATATATTTGCTTGTCAGTGGCGTATTTACCATATCGAAACTGTCGCAATGGCGACGGACCCCCAAAAGACAGGAGCCCCGTAGAGCATCCTAATGCCAGTTTCTCAAACTTCAATTTTGCTTTGCGCAATATCTGTAGATCTTTGTTTTATTTCAAAGGTGATGGAGTATGAGGCTCCCCAAAAATACAGTGCGGCGAGCACCAGAGCCTGTGAATCCGCCAGTTTTTTAACTCTCTTGTTATCACTTTCGATAAACTTATTTTCAAGGATTTTTTAAGCTTAAATCTGTACCTCAGAAACAGAACGACGTAAGTTCAAAAATGGCGATTTTCATTTTATTGCTTCATTGTATGTAGAATCTTATTCCTCATCGACCCATGAGAATGTTTTATTCTATGAAACAAATTCCTTCACAATTATTTAGCAGCATTAAAAGAGCACGAGTCCCATCTATTATAATATGTATTCGGCAATCTTTTTCGCCCTCTGCTGAAAAGTTACGAAAATGGTCTTACGTTAGTCTGGTTCTGAGGTACAGAAATTAGCTTAGTAAAAGCAGACGAAAAAAAAAAAAAAAAAGAAAGTGCAGAAGATTTACAAATGAGAAGAATTTAAAACTGAACCATCCTCAGTATATTTCATGGCTATTGAGGAGTAAAAAAAATCGAACATTTTTCAAACCCAGGGATGCAAATGAAAATGCTTTTTAGACTATGGGTATTCCCCGAAATCAATAACACAAGAGAGAATAAGACAGCTTTTCAGATGAATCAAATTTTTTGGTAATGTACATAAATAAAATATACAGTAGCCGCCGCTTATATGAATCACGTTTGCTCTATACAGTTTTGATTCTACAAAGCGGTTGGTTCAATAAGGCGGCTAGTTCAATAAAGCGGCTAGTTCAATAAAGCGGCTAGTTCAATAAAGCTAGATTTTGCTCCGTTTTTGATGATTTGATTCATTAAAGTGGTTGATTCAATTAACCAGCGTCCTCTGTACTAACAAAGCAAGTAGGAATGAATTTTTATAAGTGCTCGCTTTTTACAAGCACTCGTCCACGCACATAAAGAGCAAATGTTGGGTTATAAACGAACTTTAATATTTCTTTTCCTTTTCTGCAGGTTCGGGGAAGACATATACGATGGTGGGTGATCAGGGAAACCCAGGAATCATGGTCCGGGCTCTTAACGATCTCTTCACGGAAGTGGAGACGAAGAACAAAATGTACCAAGTCACTATGTCGTATCTCGAGGTGAGAATTACTTCATTTAATCGAGCCATGATCTCTTTTCGAATATCCAATAATTTGCTTTCATCACGAACTTTCTGAGGTTTTAAGTTAGTCTACTTGTGTGAAACTATTGTGCAAAAAGACAGTTAAGAGTACTTGAAATAAGCGTTCTTGCCTCAGGCACCCTGGAACAGTTACATCACGAGCTCTTAAGAAGATGAACACCCTTTTCATTCGTCGCATCCATTTTTAGCCTACTTTCCCGTTAAAAATAAAAGAAAGACGAAAAAAGTATTAAAAGTAGCTTAATGCATCTAAAAAATATCGCCAAGTCCAAAAAATATCGCCAAGTTAAAAAAATATCGCCAAGTCCAAAAAATATCGCCAAGTTAAAAAAATAAAAAGGTAAAATGAATATCGAAAAATTAAAAATTTGAAAGTAGGGTATTGAGATGGGGAATTTGTGCGTCGGTCGGTCGGTCTGTCTGTCCCCCCCTAATAACTTTTGAATGAACATTCCGATTTGGACAAACTTTTTTTTGTTGGAAAGATCTCGGCGAGTACAGCTCATTCCCATATTTTTTGATTTGAACAATTTTTGGTTCAACTTTGAGCCGTTCAAAAAACCGGTCCCGCGATACTAACTTTTTAATGAACAGCCCGATTTGAACAAACTTTTTTTTGTTGGAAAGAACTTTTCAAGGGTACTTCATTCCCGTATTTACATTTCCGATTTGAACAATTTTTCGTTCAACATTGAACCGCTCAATCAAGCTGTCACCCCTAATAACTTTTGAATGAACAGTCCGATTTAAACAAACTTTTTTTTTGTTTGAAGCATCTCAGCAAGGATACTTTATTACCGTATTTAAATTTTCAATTTGAACACTTTTAGTTCAACATTGAACCGTTTAAGCAACCTTTCTCCACCTAATAACTTTTGAGTGAACCGTCCGAATGGAATAATTTTTTTTTTTGTTCGAAAGATCTCAGCGAGTGCAGCTCATTCCTACATTTGATTTTTCGATTTCGACAATTTTTGGTTCAACTTTGAACCGTTCAAACAACCGGTCCCGCGATGCTAACTTTTGAGTGAACAATCCGATTTGAACAAACTTTTTTTTGTTCGAAAGATCTTTTCAAGGATACTTCATTCCCGTATCTACATTTTCGATTTGAACAATTTTTCGTTCAACATTGAACCGCTCAATCAAGCTGTCACCCCTAATATCTTTTGAGTGAACAGTCCGATTTAAATAAACTTTTTTTTGTTCGTAGGATCTCAGCAAGGATACTTCATTACCGTATTTAAATTTTCAATTTGAACACTTTTTCGTTCAACATTGAACCGTTCAAGCAACCTTTCCCCACCTAATAACTTTTGAGTGAACAGTCCGAATGGAATAAACTTTTTTTTGTTTGAAAGATCTCAGAGAGGCTTTCCCATGCATTCCCATATTTCGCTTTTTGATTTGAAAAATTTTTCGTTCAATATTGAACCGTTCAGAAAAAAAAAAATAACATTAGCGTCTACGGGGAATTTAAGTTGAATGTTGATCCTGAACTTAAAGTCGGATTTCCTTCAAACTAGCTTTGTAAGAAAATGGTTTTGATAAATAATGTTTGTAACGTACTTTTCTGAGTAATCTTCTGTGAGGACTCTGATTCCGACTCCGACTCCGCAAACATGGCGGAAATGCAGGCTCAGAAAAAAAATTACTGACTGTGCAGACGATTTTTTGTTTATTTATAAATTTGTTTTATTTTATTTATTATTATTTTTTTTCCGCAGACGATGTTTTTTTTTTGTAACAAAAATTTTTTATTCACGAGAACATTTTATTCTTTATTTATATTTAACAACTGGCAACAGATTAAAAGTGAAATTCGAGACATTTTATTAACGGACGAGTTTTTTTTTTCTTTTTTTTTTCTTTCTTTGATAAAATGTGTTTTGATGCTCTTTGTACTTTTATTTATTTATTTATTTATTTTATTATTATTATTATTTTTTTTTTTTTTTTTTTTTTGAAAACGATGGAGGATTTTTTCTACGTAGGAACTGTAACAGTTATACTCTTTAAAAGGTGCGACAAAACTTTATTTATTCGTTAATTACTTTTTACGTGTCTACTTCATCTGATGAAAGGGGTATATTTTGCTTTTCGAAATCAGCTCTAAGTGCTAAAAAGGTATGTTTGACATAATTTTAAGTCTCAGATAATCAAGAGAATAATGATCAGATGCGAGAATGCCGATGTCGATGTACGGGAAAGTAGGCTCGTTTAGTTCTTGACAGAACTTCTTGTTATTCTAGCCATCTCTCAGAAAATAATCTTGAGGAATAAGTAGTCTTCTTGTTACTATGAGGATAGTTTAAGATAAATATAGTCTTGTGGTACAGTGAAATATCGAGAACTCAGCCCTCGATAACTTGGATCCAGAAAACTCGGCAGCATGCTTGTAGAACGAAAAAACTTCGCTCAGAAAAAAAAAAAAAAAAAAACTGTTCACGTATTACCAATTACCTATCATTCTGGCAAGCTTGGCCACTTTCCGATCCACATTGGACCGAGTTTCCGGGATTCTAATGTATTCTTTTATGGAAAGCTACTGGGTAGAATATCTCTACGGCTGCCGAAGACAAGCGGACAAAATAAGTAAAAATTCGTCAATGGACTGATGTACGAGAATTATTTTTCAAGTAAAGCGTAAATGAAAGCATACAGTTATGTTAGTTTCCAGGTTCAAATATCAATTGCTGCTATGTTTTCTATCCCGAGCTGTTATTTAAAGACACGTATGTCTCTTAACATTCGTCGAGCTATTTAAGACTTTTTATTTTATCGTCTTCTAGTCCAGGTACATGTTAGTTTGAGTTTCTGTGGATGTCATACAAAATTTCAACTTCTTATTTAGGATAAGTTTAAATCAAAATCTGCCATTGACCAGGATATGTCGCTCTTTAGAATACATTTCGACAGACTAGAAAAATGATGCAAAGATTTGAATTCATTTGAATTGCAAACGTTAGATTTCGTTGAATATTGGCTGAATGTAAAACCGTAGTAGTACTTTCACGGCCAATCAAAATATTGACATAATCTCACACTCGTGGAACGTTAAAAAAATATGTGATTCGGATAGCATGCACTTCAGAGTTGGAAACAGCTACTGCAAAAGGTTTAATTATATTGAATACTCTAATTTCCTTATTTTTCCTTTTATTTAATTAATCATGTAGTAGTTACCTGAATATACTTGGTGTTCCGGTATTATAATTAAAGAAAACGATGCTGTGAATTGAAGTTTTGTGTTTAACCAAATGTAAAAATTTCCGATCCTTCGGGTTCAATAAGAAATTGCTTTGAAAACGAATCTTCTTTTAAGCAACAGGTTGCACTCTGTTTCTTACAGCCTTTTTATTTACAAGTTTTCCATAAATGTTCTGACGTTGTCAATACTTCACGAAGATACTGTCTAAAATTTTTTCGTGCGACCTCCGCCGCATCTGCGCACGAGCCAAGTGTCTTCTGACTTTCTCGAAATAGGGGGGGGGGGGAATGCAACGAGGAAGTAGCAAGCGAACAAAAGCTGAGGGCATCGGGAAGTGCTCATCCTAAACCTATCTCCCCTTTTTCAAATGGAAGCGTTCGTGGCTGCCAGGCGCACAATACGCAAACAGACAGTATGTCGTCCTATGTCTTGTTGTGTGGTGTAAGTATAATTCTGTTTTTCAGATCTACAACGAGAACATTCGAGATCTCTTGCATCCTTCATCTGCCCAACTGGAGTTGAGAGAAGACGCTGGGGGCAATCACCAGGTGGCCGGACTCTCCGAAGTTGACATCGCCTCTTCTGAACAGGTTGACCAATGAATTACATTTAAAAGAAGTTGTTCTGTTCCCGAATTAAAAGAGAATACAACGTTATTGTATTATTTTTATGCACCATTTTTTTTCTATCCAACTTATGTTCTAATTTAATAGTTGTAATACTTGTAAAACTGATTAACATTTTTATTTAATTATTTTCATGTTTATCTGTTGACTTTTTTTTTTTTTTTTTTTTGAATTCTTCAAATTACGACAAAATTTTTAAATTTTATTATCTAGTCTACTCAAAAGCTAAACATATTCTAACGACTTCTTTAGTACATAAATGAGTGCTAGTTTTTGTCTTTTTCGGATAATCTATATCTAATTGATGCAGCTACTTTTATTTATGGCATAATAGAGAAAAATGCAATGAGATTTGTTTCAGTATTTCATTTCTCGATGAAAATATTTATTTAGACTGAATGTAATAAATATTGCTGAAATATTTGAACAATTTGTTTCTGTATTCGTAGGTTATTCAGTCGAGAATTTTTAGTTAGGAAAATTATCTACGTGTACTTATCGTCAAAATTATACAATGTACGTACGTTCGTGAAGGTAAAGTAAATTCAAACTGTTGCGGAAGAAAGTATCAAGATACTCAGTTTCTTTCTTTGGATTCTGATTTGATAAAAGGATCAGCAAGTATTTCGTAAATTATTACGTATCTATCTGTTATACGGGCCGCACTCCAAAAGTAAGGCACGGTGACTAATATCAAACTGATTGCAGGTGGGAATAAAGTTTCACTCATGCAGAACTATTCTCGAAGTATAAAGCAGTGAGTAACCGCCCCTCAGCAAGGGCTAAGGCAGGAACATGCAATACACCGCCAACTCGTTCATTTCGATCCATGGACTGCAGTTTCGGGCTTATTATGCCCTCATCAGCATGGAATACGAAAGTGAACGAGTTGGAGGCAAAAATCCTCTTATAGAGCAGAGCTGTCCAACTGGCGGCCCGCCAACTTCTTATTCAGCAGATTTCTTTTTTCGAAATTTTATGGTATCGGGAAGCATCGAGACTACCATTCTTGGTCAAACCGCGATTCCCGAAATTTTCTCTCGATCGCTTTTCACTCCTTTCATTGTATTGGGAGAAAACGTATAGGGGGGACATCTAAAGGTCAAGGTCAAGCAGTCCTACCCTGCAAGTACCCAGGCACGTGTCGCTTCAAACAATTTCCTAGAAATAGTATTACCTCGCGTTGGTAATACCAGGCGGGGGAGACAGGGATAGGTAAAACCTGCCTGTAATTGGTTCAAAATAAAGAGGGGGGCGGAGGGGCTCACTGACGCTGCGGTTTTTGTTGAGAATTTGCTGTCGTCAACAATCCTCTCTTTTCCATCTTGATTTGGCTCTAGTAGTTGACTGCATATATTTCATCTTCCATCATGAGTAAAAAACGAAAGATTGAGAGCGAGAATCGTATGTTCCAGGACCGCTGGGAAACCCAGTACTTTATTACAAATAGAAAGGACAAACTCCAGTGCATGATTTGTATGCAAATTGTGGCTGTGTGCAAGGAATACAATGTCAAAAGACATTATACGAGTCTTCACGAAGGGAGCCACGGTAAATATCAAGGAGAAGCAAGATCTCTTATGGTTTCAGAACTGAAGTCAAAACTGCAAAAACAAACTGGTGTGTTTACTCAAGTAAAACTTGACCAGTACAATGCTTTGCATGCTTCGTATGCAGTTTCACTTGAGCTTGCTAAAGCGAAAAAACCTTACACTGATGGCGTCTTGATTAAAAAGTGTGCTGTAGAAATGGCAAAAGCATTTGGTGATAGCAAAATTGTTAAGCAATTTGATTCGGTTCCAGCTTCTCATCAGACCGTCCAGCGAAGAGTTGCCGAAATGGGTGATCAAATACAACAGAAATTGTCCAGTGAGATTGAAAAATGCTGTTATTTCTCCTTGTGTATCGACGAGAGTACAGACCAGTCGGACGTTAGTCAACTCTTGATTTTCATTCGCACTGCAAAAGAAGACTTTGAGATCAGAGAGGAGCTCCTTACCATGTGTTCTCTTCACTCCACAACAAAGGGTACGGACATATTTGAAGCAGCGCTGAAAGCGATCAACAGTGTCGGAGGTTTTGAAAAGTGTTCCGCCATAGTCACAGATTGTGCAAAGGCAATGGTAGGACCAAATATCGGATTGATTGGATGTTTGAGAAAAAAAGGAATGAAATGCCCTGCACTTCATTGCATCATTCACCAGCATGCTTTATGCGGGAAATCGTGATGAAGCAAACTGAAACCCTCAAAAAAGTTGTGAAAGTCATCAACATGATCAGAGGCGGCAACAAGGCTCTTATGCATCGACAGTTCCGTAACTTTTTGGAGGAAATTGAAGCAGAATACGGAGACCTGCTCATGTACAATCAAGTTAGGTGGCTCAGTGCCGGAAACTGCCTCAAGAGATTTTTCGATTTGAGAACAGAAATCCTCTTTTCCTTCAACAGTTTTCTCCGTCAGAAAACTTGGAACAAGAACTTTTAAGCATGGATTTTTCACGTCACCTGGCTTTTCTAACTGATATTACTTGCCACCTCAACGATCTGAACCTAAAACTTCAAGGAAGAGGTCAACTGGTGTCTGATCTAATGGCACACGTAAATGGGTTTAGAAACAAGCTGAAAATTTTCCATGCAACTTTGGCAAAAAATAACTTGTCTCACTTCGCCAGCTGTAGTCGTTTGGCGTCAGAATGTGAGGAGGTGCTGGACTTTTCTGAGTTTTGCCCTGAGTTGCAGATAATTATTGACGAATTCAACACCAGATTTTCAGATTTTGAGAGTATCAAGAATGAAGTGGCTCTGTTCAGTAACCCAGTCACGGCAAACATTGAGGAACAACCGGCAAACCTGCAATTAGAACTTTGCGATCTCCAGGCTGACCCGTTCTTTCAAACAAGAACCGAAAGGGGATTTGAGTTCTTCAAGTTGCTTCCAACTGAACGGTTCCCCAATCTACGTGACCTCGGACTGAAAATAACTTCTATGTTCGGGAGCACATATTTATGTGAAAGTGCTTTTTCGGTGATGAACTCTATCAAAAATCACCACAGGACCTCTCTCTCTGACAGTTCACTGTTAGACCTTCTTCGGCTGGCAACGACTAACATCGATGTCGACATTCCTGCCCTTGTAAAGAAGGCTGATAGGCCTCAGTTTTCACATTAAAATGTAAGTAAGTTGTTTGTAATTGTAATTAATTGTTCAACTATTAACTGTAATTGAATATAACAGGCTATTGTTCAACTTTTTCAAACTGCGGCCCGCCAGGTGATCAGTGACCGAAATTCTGGCCCGAGGGCTCTTAGCAGTTGGACAGCCCTGTTATAGAGCAAAGAGAACCGAGTAGTTTTTTTCGGCTCACTTTTCCGTTCACTTTCGCATTCCATGCTGATGAGGGCATAATAATCTAGAAACGCAGTCCATGGATCGAAATGAACGAGTTGGCGGTGTATTGCATATTCTCGAAGTTTTGCGAAACTGCTGGGGGCTCGTTGTTTTGAATCAGTATTCGTCTGGCAGTAGTCGGCCGTGAGAGTAGATTGCAATGGACAGAGACAATTCTAGATCCCGACAATTGTAAAGTGGGCGGTTGAAATTTTGTTAAAATCGTTCTTTCAGTAAAATGCGTCCTTGCAGTCTTGCTCAAGGTTTCGAACGCTGTCATGAAAAGTGCTTAAATAGTACGAGTGTTTCGAACAGGGGTTTAGCAAAGTTGAATATATGCCTAGCGAAACTCGGATTTGTTTTAGCTATGGAAAAGCAGTAAAATTGAACCTACCCCTCTCCAAACTTTAACCTTTTATGCTTTGACGATTTTCAGAAGTACCGCTTACATTAATTTAGCATTGTGAAACAAAAAGGCTGGAATCCTACTGGTACTTGAAAGTACCATTCCTTGTACTTTGCTGAGAGGCGATCAGTTGGTGTCAGCGATCGGAAACAGTTTTCTTAACGTCTAGTACCGATTATAGAGCCTAAGCCCTCGTGATTGTTTATACTCTCTACGTACACGTTATTTGATGAAATTTCAACTAAGAAGAAAAATCTACAAATTAACTCAGAGCATAAAGAGTTAACCATATTCCTCCGAATTTTTTTCTGCGCACGGCATTGGCTTTGAGTGAAATGCTATAATTTGACCACGGAGAGATGGCTGGTGGTGACCTTGAAGCGTAAGCGGACCATTTTCATTTTGAAACAGGTAGGAACAGCAATAAAAGTTATTTTTAACTTTCAAAGATTATAAACGTTTTTACTGTCTGTGTGATCTCTCTTTTGCTGTCTGTTGCCAAATTATGAGGCAAGTTTACTTCAAGGTTACCCGCCATCTCTTTGTGGTGAAGCTATGCTGGGATTACTTTTTGCTGACTTCCAACAGGTGATGTCCCTGCTGATGCGCGGCAATACGCGGCGTAGCCAGGAATCGACGGGGGCCAATGCCGCCTCCTCCCGCTCCCATGCGGTGCTCACGGTGCGGGTGCGGCGGCGCAGCGAGGCTCGGGATCGGGCGCAGACGGTCCGGACGGGCAGCCTCTACATGATCGACTTGGCTGGTTCGGAACGGGCGGCGCACACGCAGGTTGGTATGCAGCGAATCATAACGCTTGTGTTAAAGTAAGCAACGGGTAGAAGTGACTGGGGCGACATAGCATGTTCTTTTTAAGCAATGACAAAATGCTTTTCTTGCGATATATCAAACGTCTTGTGGTCCCTCTTTCAGATTGGCACTCTGCCAACGTCTCGCGTCCCGGTGATCCATTCCTCTGACATCCACTGGCCCCTGTTCCTTTCCCATGCAGGACATTACGGCGAAGGAGCATACACGCAACAGTCCACACACATACACACACACACACACCTATCACAATTCGTCGTTGCGAAAAACATAATTTGAATTCGAAATGTCAAAAATAAAAATTTTCAGTGACCTTAATTTTAGGAATTGCAATGATTTGAGTATGTTACATAACTTATACGCAACATACTCTGAGATTATGCTTATTATTAATGAGACATTGCTGGAGTTATTTTCAAGACGTGAAAATACTCCTTGATATTTTCTAGAATCTAGAGGTATGGAATTCATCTTAGAGGGCTGAAATATACAGAAACAGTAAGGGCCATAATAATTATCGATTCCATAATAAAGCTAACTTTCTAAGGATGAGAGCAGAAGAAAATATATGCACTATTTAGAGTTTTTAATATTTAGACTGTGTTTTCCATTCAATTTTCAATAAATCAATACATATTCATACAAATCAAATTCAATGACATTTTCATTCAACCAAATCATTCAAATGTAATACTTTCAAAATTGAAATTATGCTTTCTCCTTCTCTTTTCCATAATACTAAAATTTTACTTAAAATATAGTGTATGAAATATTTTGGTTATATATTTTCTACTTTTTTCATTGTGAAAAAAATTATACATTTTTAAAATACACTGCATTTCCAAGCATTTTACGATAATAGGTAATTTTTCCTCTAAAAATGCTAGTGTTTTCTCCACTTTCCCGTTTATTTTGTTCAACAACGTTTTGTATTAGTGCGCAAGAGCTGGATGATATTGTTTTCAATACCGTTGTTTAAATCGTATCCAGCTGCGTACATTTTTCCTAATTTGGTTCTTTTTTTCTGTAGAATACTGGGAAAAGACTACTGGAAGGTGCTCACATTAACAAGAGTCTGCTAGCCCTGGGAAATTGCATTAACGCTCTCGGTGAGATCTACTTTTTCGTTATGCCCGTCGACTAAAACAGGAGTCAAAGACCTGATTTTTTCTTTTAATATCTTATAAGGAATCGAACCATTTTCATCGTTGTATTAAATACGTGAATTGAGGCACCGAGAAAGAAATTGGTGCATGAGTCAAAATTATAATTTTTGCCTTTGCACCGATGTATACATGTAGATAATTTGATCAAATGGTAGGAAAAACTCATTTGTTTTGCGGTAAAAATGGCAATAATAACTCTGGCATTGGTAAATCCAGTTAAGAGTTAAGGGATTAAACTTTTCATGTGTTTTGCTCAAAACTTAAGAGTTATTTTGAATTGAATATTAACATGTATGGAGAGGAAAAAAAATTCTAAAGACGCAAGCTCGGGTAGGGTATTAGCAACGCATTTCATCTACACTTCCTTCATTTTTCATATACTATGAAGCACCAATGGACATATATAATGAATCCTTACACACTAGAATGAATCTTTTCAAATCCTAATTTTTGGTAGCTCATACGCAACTAATTATTTTCGTGATTTCGTAAACGTTTGTGAAGCTCATATCAAACCGAGAGGCACTTCACGCAACAAGAAGTAACTTGATGTTATTTTCACTTCCAAAGATAAACTAACAATAAGACGTGACTAGAAGAAACGAGCTGTGACTTTTCAGTCACAACAAGGTCAGTGCTGACTCGTCAGAATTTTGCTATTCAAAATGAAATTCAAGATTCTGAAATTGGTTATAGTGAACTCATTTCTTCAGACACCAACTCGATTCTTTATACATTTACTAGCTTTATACCCGGCGCTGCCCGGGTGAGTATTAATACAACATAGCATTCGGAAAAGAAAAAAAAATTTGGAAGAATTCTATTCTTATTTGGGTATATAAAAATAAATAGTTTTGTGTATATAAATATAAACTGTTGTACAAAAAGTTCTAGGTACAAACTCCCAAAAGAACTTAATTATCACGGAAAGTTCACAGAAAAATAGCACCAGCTAAAAGCGAAACATGTATAAGGCTTTTAATCCATGTTTTTGCATAATTCCTCTGATAGGAGGATAAGAAAAAAAATTTCTGTATCATACATATTTTGTGCCAAATGAGAACATGAATTATAATTGTTTTTGACTTATTTTATGCTAAAATGAAATAGGTGAGCCTTGAAATGAAACTTCATTGTTTTAATTTTAATCTTTGTTGGAAAATGCTAATATTTAAATAACATAAATTTTATCAATTTGCAACCTAAAGGCTCATGTCGATTAAAAAAATAGGCCTAATAATAGGCTAGATTCCTATAAAAAGGGTCATTTTTTGACAAAAAGCTTGAATTTGAGCTTTTTAGATTTTTTAAAATTTCAAGACCCCGCCTATGAGAATTCTAGGGCATCAAGTTTGATGAAAATCTGACGCAAACTGTGGATTTGTATAGAGAACAAGTATACATACACTCATTTTTATAGATATAGATAATGCTAATTACTTCCTTTTACGTAGTAAAGGAAGTATTGTGATCGCGAAAAAACAATCACTCAAATTTGAGTCTAAATTTTGATTTTGCTCACCCCCGAATGAAAATTCCTTAGTTTTTTTGACCTGTCAGCACGTGTATATGTACCTAGCAACATATAAGCAGCCGAAAAATTTTTTTCAACCACCCCCGAGTTAATTACGACGAGTTTTCTCGTGACGTCTGTATGTACGTGTGTGCGTATGTGGGTCGCATAACTCAAAAACTATATGCCGTAGAAGCTTCTATAGCTTGGTATGTAGGCTCTGAGGATGGTCTAGTTGTGCACCTCCCCTTGTGGTTGCATTTGAATGTTCCCAAGGGGGTGTTTTACCCCTTTTTTGGGGTAAATCAGTGTTAATTTCAATGCAGACTCAAGTGATATGAATTGGCGCGACCACTTGGCGATATGTCGCCAAGCTTTTGGTCGCCGTTTGACGCCAACTTGGCGACATATCGCCAAGTTGGCGACAAATTTGGCGAAAAAAATATTTTTCGAATTTGGGTTCAACTTGGCGCTATTGGCGATATTTTGCGAAAAATTCACTGAATGATATTAAAATCAGCAATATTTAGAAAATTAACCATTGCAAAATATTTTTTGCATTGTTTCGTGGCAGATTAGGGGAGTAAATATTTGAATTGTTACCTTGCTCACTCCAAGCACTTTTTTTAACACTTAAGGCAACTACTAAGAAATTTACACGTAAAAGGAAGTAGTGTGGGGTCCATACCAGATTTTTATTGATATAGATTGACAATGATTCTCAACTAAATGAGATATACTGTTTCACTACTACGTTGAGGGGTATTACTTGAGTTGCTTAGAATCAAAACTCGTTAAGTCCCTTTCTCAAAACCCATAGTTCTAAAAGGTGGAATTAAATATCTAAAGGGATTTTGACTTAAAATTTACTTTATGTTCACTTTTTGTTGCGATCTAGTGGTTTTTGATCCATTGCGTTTAAGCCATTAGTTGGTTGGTTGGTGTGGTATTCTCAATGAGATTACAAATAATGATGTGCTTGAATAGCCTTAGCTATATCAATGGCATTACAAGAGTACAAATCTGTCTCTGTAAGGTAGTTTAAAACATGATGTGGCGTGAGCTCTTCATCGAGACAGTTTCCACAGTTTTGATAACTTTTAGTCCCATCAACAGAAATTTTCATGTTTTTATGATTTTATTAACCCTTCCTCGTGATGGTTTCAAGCCATTGGTGAAGGAGCTTTTAAACTTATATATATATATTTTTTAAAAATCATAAAAAATGGACTTACCGGGTTTTGATTCTAAACGACTTAATTGCCCTCTAATTTTGCCCGATGCATGTTACAAAAATTAAATATTTGACATTGATGCTTTGACATACATGACGTTTGATTAGTTGTGTTGATGCCTGATTTTTTTTTTCCAGCTGAGCGCAGTTCTCGGTACGTAAATTTTCGAGACAGCAAGTTGACCCGGTTGCTCAAAGAACCCCTTTCGGGCAACTGCCGGACGGTGATGGTAGGACACCTGAGCCCCGCCCACCCCCACTTCGAAGAATCCCGGAACACTCTCCTCTACGCGGACAGAGCCAAGAACATCACCACCAAGGTGCGAATGCTTATCTGTATTAACTTTTAAAAAACAGATTATTATAGTTAATCACATTCTTAGTATAATTTTTGTTTGCGAGTTATTTTCTTGTACAGTACGTTGAAAAATATAGATAACTACTTTTTTTCATTAGATGTTGCAATGTTTGAAAAATCTAGAATTGCATTTCGTTACAAGTATCGGGCAGCTGTTTCAAAATTGCTTTTTCAGCTTATTACATATTCACCTTTGGAGGTGCATTATTTCCATCAAATTGTAAAACCAAAACAAGAATGCCTTTTTACTCTCATTTAGCTCCGCAGTAACGTTTCGGAAGCTCAGTACCATGTGGCCCAGTACCAGAGCATCATAGATGAGTTACGGCAAGAAATCGACGGCTTGCGACGCAGAATCCGACAATCGGGGGAGGAGGATTCACAAACAGGTAAGATACTGCTACATTGACAGTTGTAAAGGAGCTTTTCCCTTGTTTCTTCATGAAAAACTCTTTTCTCCCTCAGTTTGTTTTATCCTCAGAAGAATTCTATATTTTTCCTTTAGAACCCCTTGCATGTTTTTTCTTAAAATTTTACAACTAGAAATGCGAACAATGTAAATACATGATCTAGGTCAAGATTTCACAGTAATACTTACAGCATAATTAGTAATCTTTACTAGTATAAATGACATTTCTGTATGATATTTGAATCATTTTTTTTAAAGAAAATGATCTGGGGGGATTTTGTAAGTTTAGGACGGTTTTTATCGAAGAAGTTATTTGAATTAACTCCAATTCCCCTAAGTAGTCGATGTTTCTTAAGATCTTCTATTTCAAATTCACTAAACAAAATTGCGATTTTTGAGGTAATTTCTGATTTTTTGTTTCGTCCATAGTCAATTCTTAGTATTGCGAGTTCCGATGTTCTTTTGGAAGTGATTTATTCAGGGTATTAAAGCTATTTCGTACTTTACTCATTATTTCTTTTCTTGCTTTGCTAAATCCTTCTCGTTCCCAACCTTATGTCAATGAACCAATTCATCTACTGTCATTTCTACGTATGAATATTTCTGCTGTCAACCACCTTGTCTAGTGGTCTGAGAAGTCTGATTGGCAATTTTGTTCACGGATTTTCACTTTTGTGTTTACGTCTGCCTTATGGGAGTTACGATCACGATTTGTGGGAAAATTTGAAAGATTAGACTTGTCTCTGAATTTAGTTGAATCGGAAGAAGTTGGAAACATTAGTCGCGTAATGCTAGCCCAAAACATCCTGAATGGACTAAGGGTTTAGAAGTTCGGGAAATAGTAGTTAATGTCTTAGATTTTATACATCGGCTCTGTATTATTCCTGCAAACTGGTACCTGAAGTTAATTTGTCTCCTTTTCAGACGATAAAAAACTAACCACGGAAGAAATGAAACTGTTGAAGAAGCAGCTTATTGAAGCCTTCAATGCCCAGATGGACGTCAGGTGAGCAAGTTTCGAATATGCACTAGCAGGAGTTCGTCTCAAATGTGTGCCTTGAAACCATTGAAAAACATCACGGTATTAAAACTCTAACTTGAGTCTAAAAAATTAACCTAAGAAATTATTCTTTAAATGCTATCTTTTCAACGAATTCCATAAATTCGAAATATTACTCGGTAGACAGGGATGCATACCAGAGAGGAATCATGGAGCAGACTGAGCCATTGAAACGTTGGGAGGTATTTTTCTTTCGTTCTTCTTCCATTCTTGGGGTATTTTCGTGGTATTTGAAGGAGTGCGATATTGCTCTTGGGAGATGAACAGCCCCGCTGTGGTTGGTAGTTTCAGTTTCCCTTTCGTTCTATCTGAACCAGTGAGATGAATGAAACATAGAATAGATGTAGCTTTTTCTGTTTTCCAAACACAAAACAATTCTTCAACAGCTTTTATGCAAGATTTGAGAGCATCAACCGAGAACCGCAACGGGTACTTGTACTATTTATCAGGTTTGGAGCTGATTACACTGAAATGTAGTCGATTACCCGGAAGGAATTTTTTTTTTGTCAGATTATAATGTATCAAAAGCTAGATTTCGATTCACACCATTTATACAAAGTTGAAAATCTACTTCAATTACAAAACCTGATTATGATTGCTATTTCTGCCACCCCTCTTTTTCTTTTTTTTTTATAAAATATTCTAGTTCTCCTCATAAGAGACTTTATTTTAATAAAAGCTGACAGTATTATTTTGATAACTCTTTACAACCCCTGTTTGAGGAGCACTTTGTCCAGTATCTCTTTACTTGTAGTTCTAGGCAGTAAGATCTACTTTTGTTCTGTAGGCGTCGCCTGATGGACATCGACACCCATTTGCTGAGACAGAGGGTAGATTTCAACCAACTAGGCATGGTCATCGGAGAGTGAGTACTTTGTTTTGTGATTAGTATTAGATAAATAACGAACGGTGTTACTTACTGCATGACCAAAACCTCCAACACAAAATTATGACCAAAGCGTTCCCCGCTCAGAAGAGAACTTTGACTGCACTAGAATGCAAGAAATCAATGCAGAGTAAATACAGTTACTGGGTTAAACTATAGCCAAAGTCCATTTCAAATACGTGGTAGGTAAAAGCTGTTATGTGCATGATCATTGGATAATTTACTAGGTTGTAAATACGAGGCGCATCCACAACATAAAGTCCCTCAAAAAGATCAAAACTGCACATGGGAAATTGTTTACGTTAAACAAAGGCGCGTCCAAAAATGCGTTGCTGCGGGACTCCAGATGTGCAAGTCTACAACTGTGCACGATTATGACCAATTATCTGAATCTATTAAAACAAAGTGGGATCCAGAGATTGGTATTATCTCGTAGTTTTCTCTCCCTAACTGCAACATATGAAAGTCACTCTACATATTATACATAGGTAATATAATTTAGTAAAACTAAGCTACTAAATAAAAATTTGAAAATGATATTAAAAATAAGAGTAGCAAATTCAACTTCATCTTTAATGTGATCTTCACAGCTCATACTATCAATCAACCTTGTTTGTAAAATAAATTTTTCACGCATACAAGTGAGATTATTTTTGGCACCCCCTTCCGTCCGCCAAAAAAAGGGAGGGCTAGATAAATTCCCCCAGAATGAATCATGATTCGTCAGTAAACCACAATTGGCTTTAACATTTTGCCTCTAATGTCAGTTAACCCTCTTCGAGCCGTGTGTCTAGGGGTTAACGGAATAGACCAAGGTACTCATATGGACTACTTTGCAATCACAGAGATAACTTTGATGAAGCATATTTCTAACTGTTCGGCCCGATATCCATTATCATGCTGCCTATTACAACTCCCTTTGCAGCAGAGTAGTATTGCCTGCTCTACCTCGAAGAGATGCTTACAGGATATGTTGGTCTTCAATTGCTATCACGTGAACGATATTTCTCTTGTCATGTTTAACATTCCCAGTTTCTTGCAATCTACTTCCCTTTATCCCTTTTATCCCAAAATTGAGCATAAATATTTTTTATTTAATTCCTACTAATATACCTCTCTATTTTTTCACAGATGGGAAACAGAAAAAGCAGTCTTAGATTTGGAAAGCAAAGAAAGAAGTAATATATCTTTTGTTGCTGTCATATATTTAAGTAACTATTGAAAGTTTGATCTCTCCTGGAAAAGTTTTTCTTAAACAGTTTGCATATTTGAATAATTTAATTCACTCATCGGACCACAACATAGCTTTTGACAATCGTATCGGTGGAATAACTACGAGCTCTGGAACCTGAGTGAAGGGATGCTTCATCAGGCTAATAAATAACCCATGGTTGAAGCACTTGTAGAACCTGAACTCATGGTTGCGGGGAATGAACCATTTGACTTATTATGCATGTAACCGAATTTGTACTTGAAGATATTCATAAGCAGTTAGTTGCTGATTTATAAACGGTAAAAATTTGCCATTCCTCATGTATAAACATCAATAAAAAAAAAAACATTTTATTCTCTTCTAAACTGCTATCAACTACATTATTTACAAGAAATTTGTTCCAAATATTATACACAAGTATATAATTACATTTTTATCTACCTTTTTGAATTTTAATGTTAACTTTCCTGAAATATTGGTTCTGGTAAATATTTTAGGTTTTTTATGATTTTTAATTGCTTAAAACTGTTAATTTCAATGTTTTCTATGTTCGTTCTTTAGTCAAACTCTTAATTATTAGGATCTAGCTCTATGCATGGCGCTTGTATAGAACTTTTACCATACTGGATCAGAAATAAAATACTAATATTTAGGCTAACAGATTTAGCAAACAAAGATGCAGTCTCATAGGTTAACAATAGATTCAAACAAGATTTTCTTGCTATCCGTTTAACATCTTGGTAGTAAAATGAATAGGGTGTCGAAGGAGCTTGTCGGAGCAAAATCTAATGCTACAAACGTCAAAAGTGAGAATTGAGATTTTTTATTTACATCGGAGTAAGAAGTTCGAAAAAATTTCCTTGATACATCTTTAATTCCTGTCAGAAGTGGTTTATAATGCTCACATGTAATTCCTGAAAACTATATTCAACAACACTTGTGCAGGAGAAATATTGAAACTATTACGAATGAACGCACATTTTTATTAGAGTAACACAAGTAATTTTCTCTTTTTTCTAAACTTTTGTTTCAAATATTGTTTTAAAAGAATTATTTTGCCGAAGTGAATGAGACATTTTCTTGGGAAGATCATTTCCTCCGTGAAACGTTTATTTGCTTTCATTCCCAGGCAGCAGCAGTGAAGCGGATCTTCCGCCGCACGTCAGAAGAGCTTGGGACGACCTCCAAGAGTTGAAAAACCAACATCAAAAGTAAAAAAAGCCCATCTTAGAATGAGAACAGATTTCTGGAAGTTAAAAACATTTTCAGAAATCTCCTTCGATATGATAATACTCTCTCTTTCTGCTTGTAGGTACACCGATCTACGCGAGTCGTGCCAATCTGAGTACGCCTCGTGCAAGGAGAAGACGCTCGGAGTGACAGAGTCGCTGGCCCAGAAAGCCAGCTCCAGAGAGCAGAGGGAACTGCTCCACCTCCTGGCTAGGGTCTACGAGTTGGAAATTGAAAGTATCCTTGAGTTTCTGTACATATTGTGACAATTAATGATTTCCATATCCCCACCCCCCTTTCTGTCGTTCATAAAACAACTGTTTTCACTCTCATCTGAGATACGATTTCCTTTCTTGTTTTCGAACATTTTAAGGAAGATCAGGAAACAGTTTATACTCATATGGTGAGTATAAAAAAAATAATGAACAGGGAAAATTGATTATATAAAGGTATGATAAAAATAGAGTAGATGATGTTCAGAACGAATTGGATATTTCATTCGAGGTGTCCAATGTCCATCTTCATTCGTTACGCAGTCAATGAAATGCAGCAGAAATGAGCAACTACCAAGAAAAATTAATGCCACAAATTTTACTTTAGATGGATTTAGAGAAAAGCTGTATTATGACTTTGCCTAAACGCTGACTATGCTGGAGTAGCCGAAATGCAATTCTGGAACATTTCTGTATGCTTAAGGAACGCACTGAGAAACCTTTGACTTACTAAAAGAGCACGATATTTTTTTTTCTCCAAAGAAGAATGCAAAGAAATATTTAACATTATTTATGCCCTCCAACATGTAGAAACCTTCGTCTGATGTCTTTATCATCGTGATACTAAAAAGAGATGAATAAAATGAAAGTTGCTGATATAAAAATACGAGAAAGGGAGGTGGGGGGGGGGGAGTGAGCAAGTAGTCACAAACTTTCTGGAGACCATTACACGAGTATAGACATGTAAATAATGAACGTATTAATGAAGCTAAATGATAAGGATGTTTGTTTTTGAATTTATTTTTAAATAGTTCATTCTAAATATACTTTACACAAAGGCAAATTCCCTTCAACCTCGGATTATGTGAGTATATCTCTGTTGATTTCCAAGATGCACGATTCATAAGAGTAACCATGCAGACTAATGTATTTTTTTTCAAGAAAAAAAGATTTTGAAAGTAAAGAAAATTAATATCATTTTCACTATCATGTAATAGAGCAAAATAGGTTCTAAATCCTGGACCAGAACGGAACATGTTAATTTTTAAGAGTTGTCAATTTAATTTGCACTTCGGCGCAATGATCCCAACTGGAAGTTTGTCTTTAATTTTATCCTTAACTTCTTTCTTCAAGAGCTGGAGCTGCAGTCTTCTCAATTGAGTCGCGAGCACGAGCTGCGCTGTCGAGACCTGGCCATCCTGCGCTACGACCGACAGAGACAACTCTGCGAGGAGATTATCACCAGGCAGAGGAGACTCATCGATGGTGAGTTTTCGTTTTTTTTTTTTTTAATATCTTGCATAATCATATATCCATGCAATACATATATCCAGTTGTAATGTACGTTTCCTAGCGGGCGCTTGGTCGTTCGTTAATTTTTCTTTCCTCCCAGCCACCACATCCGGTTAAACCCTTAACAGGGTAGGTACGGTGGTGACTGGTGGGGTAAAATAAATAAATAAATAAAATATCCTGCATGAGACATGAAATATCTCTGTCGTATATTTCGGTGTATTGAACGATTTCACCGAGCTTGTAGCAGGTTTACTAGTTTGGGGGCCCTTTGAGATGAGCTGAACAAAGTAATATATTTTTCTTGTGCCTCTTTGTGTCTCATCAGGCATCTTATGTGATGGATGCCCCATGCAATTGCGACAGTTGCGATATCGTAAATCCGCTACTGAAGACGTTCTTAACGAATTGTTCCTTTCCGGCCGTATAAAAGACAGGCCTCAGCTCTCACCTTTAAAATGCTGGTGAAATAGCTTAGCAACAAATTTGAGAAATATATAGGGTCATTGAGAACTATTGTTCACAAAAAATTAAACTAACCATTAGAAAATTAGATAACGTATTCAAGAAAAAAATGAAGCAGAAGGTAAAAATTAAAACACAAAATATTCGATATCATAAGAATATTTAAAGAAATTAAATTCTAACCGGTAACTTTTGTTTTTTATAATTTTGTAGCCAACGTATATACTATGAAAAAAAATCAAATCATTTTATCTATAAAAATATAGAGATTTAGCGAAGGAGTGGGAAACAAGAAGTCTCCGAACGTATTCCTTCCCTTTTCTGCTATCAAAGGTATTCTAAAATTGCGTTTTTAAAGCCAAAACAAAATGATTCCGAGCGAATCTTATGAACATTATAAAAGTGGTCAAACTTTCCATTTTCTTGAACTTGAGTTTCGAAAAATCACCGGAGGAACGTCTCTAAACCTCACCCCTTTCATTAGCGTCATCAAAGATGGACTACACTTCCGTTTTAGGAGATTTATATTCCGAAACAATGCCGCTGCCAATTTTCTCAAGGGAGGGGCGATCGCCCCATCCTTGTATCCGTCCTTGGCAAGGAGGAAGTTCGGGCTCAGAACCAATTCAGTAATTTCATAATGATATGAAGACATTACTGTTACGAAGACGCTTTTTGCTTGCAATGCAAGGAAACACTAAATATAGGCATGGTTTGCCATTACGAATTCGTAACACATTGAGTACTATAGCTTTACATTATAATTATGTCTGGAGTGTTTTTGGTAGATGTATCATCTGTGATCTACATGGAAATTATATTGATAATTCTCCATAAGAACACATGTCCCTGCAATTATGGTGTAAAAAAATGGAAATATTCCTTACTTATTTTTTTTTCTTTTGGAAACAAAAAAGTACTTAATCTTCGGCTGATAAAAATTGTATTTTCTCTTCCAGCGTTGGTGACTAATGACGAATCCCACGGTTGTAAGTGACTATTTTCTCATTCTGTCTTTTAAGTGTCCGCATAAAAAGTAAGGTTTTTGATATTTAACAACCAGACTACATTTTATTTTGTTTGTATAACACCTTTAAGCTCTTCAGAAAAAAGGTTTTTATAAAATATTTCCATAATTCCAGTTTGCATAATTGTAATTTATTCTTCCGCAGCTGATGCTAGGACCGAACTGAATGAGCTCTATCGAATCTACCAGCAAGAAGTTCAAGACCTAAATAATGGAAGAAATTCGGACCTCGGTCCCTTTGGACTCTGTTATAGGGTAAAAAAGACTCATTCTCTATTTTTATAAAAGTATATAAATATACATAATATACTCATGAGAAGTCATGATTTTTTTTTCCAGCCTCCATCAACCGGTGTTCTGCGACCTCTTGGCAACAGCGGCAGCATGCTCGAGCTCCACCAACTGGATTTGAATGGGAATGCCTCTTCCTCCAAAACTCAGAACCCACTGCCACCCATTTCTAATATCGGGTAAGTGAACTTGGCGCTGAAGAGTTTGGCGAACGAGATTTAGTGCATAACGAATGCTCATAAGCATTGAATGAACATACTATTCCATGTACAAATCGCTGGAGGGTTTTTTTTATTATTTTTTTTAACCAATGATACATCATTCCGACACAACTTCTTCTTTAGGATTTCCATTTAAGTACGTGTGTGATGAAGATAGCGCATTTTATAGATAAAATCGAGCATCCATCAACTGTCGCTTGTATTTTAAGTACACGTGACTTTCAGACGTTATAGCTTAAAAAAATTTCGTAACTCTCCCTTGCTTTTGTGAAGGAATCTTCTTCACAAAATTCGAGCATATGAAAATAATATTTGGTCATAAAACGCTGTAATACAGTTAAAGGATCACAAAGAAGAATGATCAAAATCCATTTTGCTGCCGAACTTAGATTACCATAAGAATCGATAATTATTATAGACATTTTTTAACTTTAATATCCTTCAGGCGAGAAAGATCAGTCACTGAGTTGTAATAGAGAAAAGATTAGCAATTTCGAAGTTAAAAAACGTAATAATGAAACTTATGCGTGATGGACTTTGATCGTTCTCCCCCACGGTCCTTGCGTTATTTCCTTCCTCTTCTAGCATCTCCGAGTGCTCTTAAGGATTATAAGGATGTTGAATCTTACGCCTTTAACGTCCATGTTGTGAAAGATAATTACTAAATAAATATCATCAACTCCTTTGCTAGTTCACTGTAAAAAAAAAATGCGACGTCTTTGGGAAATATTGGGCTGCTAATGTGCCTAAATTTTTCCAGTGACAGATGTAGCAAGCAAGAGCAAAGTTTCCCGCTAAAAGCTAGTAACCTTCCTGAAATTAGCCTGGAATTTCCTTGAACGTTCACTTCAGAAACATTCCTAGTATATCAGTCATGCTTTTGGAACAAATCAGGGACCTTCCAGAAGAAAAGTTGCTTATGTTATAATAATAGTTTGCCTTCATCCCGATTTACCAGGAACGCTTCTGAAGAATTTTCGAAAATATGGCCACAGCTAACGCAGAATTGCAAGAAAATAACACCTTATTTACCTCAAATTCTTTCAAAACTACAGTATTCAGAATTTATTTTCGAGCTGATTTGGGGTTCAGTGCATATTTGGATGGGTCGTAATTGAGCTAAAAGTGAAATAATTAGCAAAGACCTGATTATGTTTTGACCCAGGTAGCAAAAAAATATTCTTTTACAACAGCGCGAAGTCTGATTTATGCAACTTGCAGCAATTTCGAAAACTTTTCCGTTATGATACTTGATAATCATATGAACATTGAACATGGTGAAAACCGGTGAAACCACAGAGCGAGTAACCGGAAAACGTCTGTGACTATTATTCAACTTCGCAGAGATGGCCTATGACTCCTCCTTTTTTCAGGATTGTCCATTTTCAGGAAGGGGTGATACGCAGATGAAAATTGAGGAATGGGATGCACAATTGCGGCATTGATTATAAAGCTTGAATACGTCACCTTGCTTACCTTTAATTGGTCTCCCAATTTGAGAAATTAGCCAAAGAGGAAACTATTTTAATTTTTGCACAATCGAGAAAGATTTCTCATTGGATACAAGAAAGTAGGTGGGTCTTGGTTTTATATCTTTCCGCAGCAATTGGCCATTGACTGCAGCGCCTTCAACTGTTCATTTAAATTTAAAAACAAAATCGTAACATAAGGGTTGCAATAAAGAAAGCAAAGACTTGTTTTCACTTCCTCGCCAAATGCAGGTGTGGCACGAAGAATTATTTAATATTTCATAAAACTTATCACTTCGCCAAAATGTCGCTAAACTTGCAAATATGGCACACTGGAGTTTCTTCCTTTTCTACCTATTTTAAGGAATAGACTCGTTTCCTCATTTGATTGACACCGGCCATCTCGTCGCGGTTGAATAATATTCTGAATTTCTTGCAGTGTAACGAGAGAATTCTGGCGAGCCCCTCCTACTATTTGCAATTCCATTTTCCACCAAAAAATATGACTACCAATACCAAAAATTTGACGGTGCCTTGCAAATGTTCTCTTCCTCTTTCTTCCCAGGGAAGGAGTGGATCAGGAGAAGAAGCCCCTGTTCGAACGAAGACGGGAGCCTTTCCGACCCTCATCTGACGATGCCTCTCTTCCTCCGTTAGGGCATCTCATCTCATCGAATTCTTCCAGATCTTCCAATGACGCCAGGTAAACCTTGCAGTGAACTATGATACATTAATGGGGTAATCGTCCAGGCAATGAAAAACTTATCTTAAATTTTCAACCAAACGCTTTCTTTTTTTTGGAGTCATAAATTTGAAAAAAGTACGAAACGTTTCCAAAATTTTTGTAACAAAACTTTTAATCCACATCACTTGCATAATTTCCTAAAAAAAAAATATTGTTGATGTAAAAAAAAAATATTGTACATTTTGGGAAATTGAACTAGTTTCTTAGTAAAATGGTGTTTATTTCAACAGCGTTTCGAGGAGCCATTTGTAAGCAAGTCCTATGCGGCTTACGCAGATTGCTAAAAAATTTTCCATTTCACTTTAAAAAAAAAAAAAAAAACACGGTTTGCCATTTTCCTAACCTTTAGAGACAACAGTAAATCCCCAAAAATGTTTAACTTATCTTATACTTTTATAATGAAATGTATGAATAAATTAAGTTCACAGTTAGTTCTGTCATCGTTAATGGGTTTTTTTTTTTTTTTTTCAAAATCATGCTTGGTAGCAAAAAAATCAGGAATAGCTTAGAGCAACTGACAAAACCAGTTGCTTGGTATACATTATGCTCTCCCATTTTATTTTCATGGAAAATGGTTTCGATAGCAATAAATTAAAACTAAATAAATCCTTCTTATATGTTGTACATTCCAACAACATATATATTTCTCACGTGATTTCTAATTTTTTGGTAAAATATTAATCAATTTTGTTAAATCTCTCACATTTTTATTAGATCTATAGTTTAAAAAAAAATAATTAAAAAAGATGTTTCTGCCGTAGATGTAATTTAAGACTACTAATCATTCTTTTCTTCCTGTACAGGTCCCTTTCTTTGGGAAGTCCCTCCGATTCCGGCAACGGCAGAAGCAGTGAAAGTTCTTTGGAACCCCGCATCCCTGTAAGTCGCTGTTTTATTCAACCGCTAGGAGCTTTGCTGAATAAGAGGTTTGCAGACTGGGGTATTCCATTTGGGGGGGGGGGGTAATTCAATTTGCGTAATAAGTCCCGAATTTTACCGAATGATAATACACGAACATGCATACATACCTGCAACTATTGAGGAGAGGCATTAGGCAGCAGTAAGAAAAAAAAATTCTATTACTATCTCCAAATTTACCGAATCGTCGTGCAAAATGACAATTATTTGGGAAGTCGTATTGACCTGTATTTATATGACCTTAGATTAACAATGTGGTTCAAAATTTTTCAGGGCGTGTATTTTGAGGAATGTAATATTCTTCAGAACGAGTGATGCTTGACATGGACATCTTTATATTGATGACCCAGAGAGAATGTCTGTTGCATGTATTTTGTATCGAAAATTGTTTGAGTGGTAAACAAATAAACTTAAACGCATGGTTATTCACATCAAAAGCTGTGGAAGTTGCATCTATAAAGTCCACCAAGAGTCTACTGAGCAAACTAGTAAGTGTAAGGGCTTGGCTCCACATCAGCAGAAAACCGATTGAAACCGAAGGCAGAAACCGAAAATCCGGGTACTTTGAATTTAAAGGAAATGGAAATTGGAAAGTACCTGGATTTTCGGTTTCTGCCTTCGGTTTCGGTCTGTTTTTTGCTGATGTGGAGCCAGGTACTAAATGTAAACTAATACTTCTTCGAGTTTTATTGAAATTAATTAACAAGAGGGGCATATAATGTTGCTGGCAGAAAGACTTTTCCTTCGCTCACATTAATTATCACAAGTGCGTAATCTTCCGGAATTATACTGATAAAGCAAGAGAAATTTCTAGGCTTTTGAGACCGGCCTTGCGCAGACAACCATATTACTTCCCTCCCCCTCAACGTTATTTTGCAATTATTCCATCTGTTTTAGCAACACCTGATTTACAAACTTTTTCTTTTTGTGAGTTAACATTTTAGATTTCCTGCCTGAACACTGAAAAACTGCATTGTTCAATTTCAGGTGTTTCGTGACTACGAGAGTCCTCTCCGAAGGCGCTGCGGGATCCTCCCCTCCCTGGCTATGCGTAAAGGACGAGGAACCAGCTCCGACTCGGAAGTTCTCGCATATCAAAGGATACGAAGTGAGTATGGTACTTAAAACTCCATGTGGTTAGGATCTGTGACTCTTAAATAAACAACCTGTTTTCGATTCACATTGTAGGATGTAACTGACCACTTCTGCGTTGTATATTAATGCATGAAAGCTAACAAGTTGGGGAGAAAAGTATGAAAAGTCTTACTGGTCTCCAGAGTAACTTTTAAAAAGTGTTCAAACTTCAACACAAATCGTTTAAAGGCTCTTGACCAATGCGGTAATCAGAGTATGGTTTATAGTAATATAGATAGACAATGCTTACGTAATTGTATAATATGCCAGGTGAGCCCAACTGGTGGGGGGGGGGGGGGGCATGGTGCAGATTGCAACACTATTTTTTTCTAATATTTTTTAGGGGTTTTGCTCTTTTGGAGGGAGAGACATGCGATTGGGGAGTCTTTGTGGTAGTTGGGGCGGGGAAGAACCCTCGGATACGTAATTTGTATCATTTTACTTCAGCTGCAGATTCAGATTAAGCTTCTAACAGAACAATAAAGTACAATATTCTTAAAGAGAGAAATAGGAAAGTCAACTGGCTAAACTGAGAGATGGTTTAGGAGCCAATATTTAGAAAAGTGCCAATTTGAAGTTGGAGTTTTCTGAAAAAAAAATTTTTTTTCAGAAAAAAACTAATATTGGATTTTAAGTCTAAATTGGGTCTAAATGCAAGAAAATAAAAGGGGGGAGGTCAAGGAAGTTATTTACCCCCTCCTTAGATTACTCACTTTTAAGCCGTTACAGATCTGATGAATGTTACAGATCTGATGTTAATATGAGTTACATATTTGAGTTTATGCTTTCAGAATTCGTTAACATCTCTAAATATGATATCATTTCCTTGCATTTTTAACACAGAATTAAGATAATTATATTAAAATATATATATTAGGCTAAAAAGTCAAATTTCATTATAAAAAAGCATTTCTTGGAAATAAAAATGAGCGATAAGGTTTTTAGATAAAATAAATTATGAGATTCCCAAATCCAAGCTAATAAAACATTTGTTTTGTTTTGAAACAACACACAACTTCAGCTTTTTCAACACACAACTCTGCTGCTAGCTTTTCTTTAATTAGTTGCAGGAAATTTAATTTCTTGATCAGAAATTCAAATTTAGCATGCTAGTTATTATCTAGTTATTTAGCGAAGTTATGAGAAATTGAAGCACCAAAAAATAAATAAATAAATAAATAATAAATAATAATAATTAATTAACTTAATTTCTGCAGTGTCACTTTTTCTTATTTTACTAACTTCTATTGTAAGGTCATACAAACCACAAATAAGCAATTGTACTAAAAACTCATTGCTTTTCGTTTTTTAAGAACAAAAATATTCAATATATGGCTGAAACCTATGATTTTTGCTTTTTATAATTCTGAAACGTGTGAGTTAGTTCTGTAACATATTCGCTGTTTTTCAATGTTACCGCTCTGACTGTTACCGATCTGACAAACTGACAAAGTTTTTTTTTGTTATTTCCGAGTCGATCGCACTAAACCAAAATCAAACACGTGGTTTTTTTCACTTGTAATAAAGGACTATACTTGTATATAAAATAATTTTTAAAATAATAAAAACTGCGCATTTTAGAGCGTGTTACCGATCTGATGACTCAAATGACACACATTTTATAAAATCACTTTAAAAAATCTTACATACAATTTTAGATGCAGAAATGCAAATTTTTAATTACGATTCGATAAAACATCCCACCAGGTACTCAGTATCACGTGGTATAGGTGCAGGAAATGATTTTGGGAGCCTAAACATAGATCGAAAGTTATTGTTACCACTCTGACGGCGGAACTTGGGACACGCTTATTTCGCATCGGCTAGAAAATCAGAAATCGATTAAAACAAAAATGAAGTAAAATATTAACAAAGGGGTAAAAATAGAATCGTTTTTCGTGCAAGTGCGTTTTTTTGGGAAGTTAGAAAGTGCGCATGACCTGTTTGCATGCTAAGCTTTGCTACTGGGGACACGTTACAGATCTGATTTTTGATGTATAAAAACAATATTTTCTGAAGAAAAAAAAAATTTTTTTTCTGATGTTATTAGATGAAATGAAAGCAGAACCTTGTCTTCTTTCTGTGGAAAATTATTTTTTTAACTAGTTATTGAAATACTAGTGAAAATTCACTTGGGACTCAAATTGGCACTTTTCTAAATATTAGCTCTTAGTTCTTGAAGGAAGTGATTAAAAAAAAGTTATTCTAAGGGGCGCGTGATGAAAAAGTTGATCAAAGAACAGCTGATGGTGAATATGGTTGGATCGTAGAAATTATTTTGTGCTTCTTGTTAAGAATCATGTTAATGTTGGATGACGTTGCTACTGTGCTCATTAAATCCATCTTGGTTCATCGTTGTATTGCCTGACATTTTAACAAGAATTATTTTTAAAAAATTTCAGCTTCAAAATAAATATATTTTGCAAATTTACCTTTAAAAAGCAACTGCTATTTACTATAGTAATTACCTAGAAGTAGCTAACTCGAAAGTAACATCAAATGCTAACTACACTCCATTGTTTCCTAGGTACAGACAAGGAGACCAAGAAGATTTATCCAGAAGCCAGAAAGCATCAGATAGCTCAAGTGCGGAGGGATAAACTCTGGGGAAATGGCAAAAATCCCGGATGCTGATGAGGACTCCCATCACTCGGTGGACCAAATTTCGATGAAAACGAAGAATCAGGAGGGAACCTTTTGTACCAGTAAAGACTAATTCAGCACTAATTTTATTTAAAAAATATATTTTAAGTGCCCACCCCCCTCTTATTCATCTTACCAGACTCTGATTCAAAATAATGGATAATCTGGACCAGACTCCCGATCTTGGAAAGAATTTTTAACTCATTCAAAGGGAGGGCTAAAGAGAGAAAATTATATTTTCCAGTACTTCCAACTGTAAACGAGTATCATTCAGCGATGGCTTACTTTGTTATGCGTTTATTATTAAGAATAGTGCATCTAAATTTTATTGAAATTCGACGGGTCTCATTCTAAAATCGAATTATCAGTAACTGTTAAATTACAAGTGGAGCAAATTGCACAGACAGTACTACACCAAGGATGGTTACCAGGGTGGGGTGATTGCCCTTCCTTTGAGGGACTCACCACTGGTAAACTTTTCATATTGAAGTTTAAATAAAGCATTTTTAGACTATCTTCGATGCTAGCAAAAGAGAGGTTTAGGGCTCCTTTCAAAACATGTTTCTCAATTGAAGTCCAAAACATATGAGGTCAACTTTTGCAAACCAAGATGTGTAGTAAAGTATGCATAGTGAAATCAATCGCCCCCCCTCCCCCCCCCAAAAAAAAAAAACATTTCTAGGTCCAGACTTAAAAGTGAGCGGGCAAAAATTGTTTTGGAAGCTGTGCCCGTGATTTTAGGTTATCTTTTGGTGACCTAAGGAAGAGAGGCTTTGGAGGCTTTCTGCCATAAATGCTCTGAGATTGTAATTTTAAGAACGAAATTTTAGTATAGTTTTGGCGGCGATTTTAGAACGGAAAGCCAGTTTGAGAACTTCACTGATGGCAATTCTTCGAAGCTGAAGTAAAATAAAAGGAAAAAGAAAGAAAGGAAAAACTAAACGGGCCCGTGAGCAACAATTGGTTTTTTGAATCCACTTTCAGTTGGAGACTTAGGAAGGATTTGATTGTCACTCATTCAATAGCGATCGTTATTGCTTTTGTATTTTAAATCATTAGCTTATTATGATTAAAACATCAGCGCTTTGCTCATTTGTCATAAATATTTATTGGGGTGTTAAATGAGAACTTTGCAAATATATACTTTGATTATTTTATTCAAAACATAGAAATTTTAAAAATACCAGAATTCGTCAGTCAAAAAAATTCTTTGGTAGCCGAGGAAAAGTTTTACCCTTGAATATACCTAGCAAATTCAGAAATTTAAAACCCTAGCAAAACAGAATCTAAAAAGAAAAAATATGCGGTTCAAAACAGTATGAACCGCATAGCTATAACTGGAATCAATACTCTATCACAGCGGCAATCAACTTTTTACCCTCTCGGCTGCAGTAGAAAAAGAAATGTTTATCTTTAAAAAGAAAGCTGAAAATAATACTGACATGAGGTGCTTTTTGGGATGAAACTAAACTGCAATTACTTGCAAAAAGGAGAGAAAAAAAAGGGGGGGGGGGATAGTTTGCATAATCAAAAGTTTAGCTATACCGGTTTTTCAAGTTTTTAATTCCTAGACTGGGTTCCATACAAAAGTGCTGCAGATCGCATGTTCAACATTGCTGTGTAACAAAATACATTGTTGTGTTATATTTAAAACTCGTCAGATGAGAGATGGTTCAAATGAAATTTTAAGTGACTTTTAATGAAGCGTTGGTTGAAAAGATGTTTTGTATTTTTCAGCAGACTTGTACAGATTGAGTAATAAAACTTGATTTCCTGTTATGTCTCTTGAATGTTTTCCCCCATTCCAATAATAATATCATTCTGATAAACATTGGAATAAGAACAATAATTCTTCTTCCCTTAAATTTATTTCTAGTAAACTAAAGAAGTATCTGCTTCATTTTGTGTTGCTACTAGTGGTGTGACTTAAATCTTGCTATTTTGGAAAGTGTTTTTGTATTGTGCCAGCCAAGCTGGCAATTTGGGGAGCGCTGCTTCACTTTTCCAACTGTATCGTAATTTGGTGGAAGTCAGACTTCCACAGTACACACGTATGGCACAGGGACCCGTTTATAGGGTAGGCAACCATTCACAGCACAAAACATTTACACAAAGAAAGGACGAGGAGAGGAGACAGAAAGTACATCCAGCCCGAACTGCGTTTTGAACCTGGGACCACATCATCCATGTCAGACTGCTCTGACCACTAGACAAGGCGGCCAGTATCAGTGTTTTTACCGTCCAAGTTTGAGGGTTGATGTATTTTCTAATATCAATGTTTTGCGTTCAATGTGTGTTTTATTATTTTCATCGAAAATATACTTAAAAAAATGTGAATATGTTTGCAGTTTATATGAAAGTGCTTTATTATTAATTAGTTATTGTGAAATCTATCATACTTTAAAGAGTTTTCTATTATAAGTTGTCAATAGAATTAGACTTAAATTGCAAAAAAGTCAAGTCATTTTTTTTGACAAACATAAGCATGAATTTTTAATTTTAGTTTTCTTCTAAGATGAATATGAACCTATATTATATCCTCCGTTCTCAATAAGTCGTTGATATAAATATTTACAATATTTAAATATCAATTGAGCTTTAAACATAATTTTTACAATTTTTCCATGTAATTCTGTTAGAAGTAACATACAAAAACAACCATTTATTATGTTTTCTTTTATCTTCTTCACTGTCTTTTCTTCCTTGTTTTGGTGTGTGGTTGTTGTGCAGGGCCCTTTGAAGTTCTTGTTTTTTGGTATACAAAAATGTTTTAATCACCCTATGCTCTTTTTCTGTTACAAGACCAAGCATACATTCAAGATTCAAATACTGGCTATCAGGACACTTCTGACGATTTTCAATGACCTCAACCAGGGGCGATTGTGAGTTCATGAAAAAATACCTGAAAGTTTTGAAAAGCAAATGTGTATGTGGGGGGGGGGGGGGGGGTGCTTTTTTCAAAAACCAAGGCCCCTATTATTTAAGCACACCTAATTTTATAATTATACGTATTTCAAAATAAATTGCTTTTCATAAACAAACAAAACATTTCATACATTCGAATAGTTTCAAATAGTTTTTAGTTTAAAAAAATAGAATTTCATCTTAACATTTTTGTTCGATGAATATTATTAGTAATTATCGGAAAATCACCGAAAATTCGAAAAATAATAAAAATACTGAAGGTGGGAAGACAAAAGCATAATTAAAAATGTTTTATTTCCGGTATTTTCGAGCATGAAAATACCAAAATCGATCATGAAAATACAGGAAATCTGGTAAAATACCGGAACACAATCACCCCTGCTCAACTCACTATAAACCTTTTGCAAGGCAATCATTATTTGCTCCATGAATAGAAATTAAAAAGAATGAAATCTATTTTATATGAAATTACCCAAAAATTGAACAGCATTTGAAAATGTTGTCAATTTTTGGGTTTCTTAGCAATAAGCATAGCTTATTCTCAAACAGCCCATACTTTGTTTTGCATGTAGCAATTCCTTTGGTAGATGTCTTCAAATTTCAAAGCACAGACTCAACTGCAATTAGTACACAAAACTATAAGTAATAAATAAAATTTTAATATTCTAAAAAATGCAAAGTGAGAATTCTTCTCAAGCTCTAAGAGCTATTTTTTAAACATTATTTAAAAGAACTATCCTTTTTCTTACAAAATGGTTCATTATAGCAGAAGTAAATAACTATGCACACATCTTATTTGCTAATGGCTGAAAATAATAATTAAAAAAAAGTTCTATTTCATAGGAACCTACACGGAAATGAACGTAAGTTAGAAATGCACAATACATTAGCAAGTATTAAAGATATGCAAAAATTGTCCTCATAAGAGTAATGACTGTTACCTCCGCTTTTTTCTGTTCTGGTTTTCCTTAACACATAGAATAAAGGAGGTCAGTTCAGTTTTTTCTGCAAAGGTTTCCTTTTTGGGATAATTCTAAGAAATGAAATTAATTATTCATGGGGGAAAAAGTGGTAGAAAAATATGATTCAGAAATCCTTAAAATGCAAAATAATGTTGAAAGTTCAGATCAAGAATATGAAAATTGTGCGATGAAGAAAATTGGAGGATTTTGTTCTCCTTCCTTCATATTGATAATGGACAAGATCAAAATTGGATTTCAAGGATTTTAAGCAATTATTGAAATTGAGCACACAGTTAACTTTAAAATTAAAATTAGGTTTATTCTCTGTCTCTCTTTCTGTATTGCAAATGCAACATTTTTATGCAATCAAAACGAATAATATACATGGATACATTGATGTTTTGTCATTAAGACGACCTAAAGCGCTATTTTGCTTAATCTACAAACTATTTTATGACATGCAAGTAAAGAAAACATGATGTAAAAAAAATTAACACTGACAGCCAATCTTCCGTTAGAACACTCGAAAATGGTTAAAACCACTGTTCATAGAAAGCTATAAATCATGTATAGAAATGTATGTCACCAAGAAAGGCTTTTTATGTTATTTCTAATATGAATAATAACTTATACAGGGTAACTTGGAACATTTAGCTAAAATACATATAAAATAGATTTAAACATCTTTCATGTACGCTCTGTTCAAATCCAGAAGAGGAAATCTGACTTTGGCTGTGGGTGATCAATAAAAGAATTTTAAAACTGTGCTCATAAACATTTCTCCGAGAAGGATATAACTGAGTAACACACACTTAAAATTGCAACTTTTTCTGCCTTTTATATGGAATAATCGAAAAAAAAGGTATACTTGAACTTTGCTTTTTTTCTTTTTTTGAAGATATTGATTAATATTCAGACAAAGCTTAAAAACATTGAAGGGATTGGTTAAACCAAATATTCTAAGTCTGCTTTAAATTATTTTGAAGTTAATATGACTTGTCCAGCCATTCTAGTGTAAAAGGAAATTTGGGGAAAACAAAAGGGAAAAGTTTTATTCCCTGATAGTAATTTTTGGTAATAGACTTAAAGACGGATGAGAGCCGATTTAGAAAAACTGCCTGAAAGTTTTACAAAAATTACAAATTATGTATAATCACACCCACTTATATATAAATATGTAACCAATACAATTCTATATCATTTGACTACTCCAATAAAGAGGGAAAACAGACACTAGAAAACAGAATGCTTTACAGGGCTTCCTTCACAATCTAAACTGACAAACATTTTATCATACACAAAAATTAATATTTTGAAAATAGAAAATTTTTATTGATACATCCAATAAAAACACATCTTAAAAATGGTAATACTTACTTTAGTAAAATATGAGCTCTTACAAATATTACTTGCATTAAAAATTGGTATTATCAAAATACTAATATGGTAGCCCATCATTACATTGTTCCTCATTTTTCATTCATTTTGTAATATTGTGCTTTTTCTGTCCCCTGAGAAATTAAAGGTAGTAAAATTTTGTTCAAAATTTGAGATCACTTAAGTAGTATAAACCTTGCATTTCCCAGGAAAATTCTTTGCCTTTCCTTTTAAGCCAAAACTGGGGATGCTGATTCTAAATTTGCATAAATTATCAGTTCCCAATTGTTGGACTTCTTAATTCACCAAAAAGCCATTGGAATATTTTTTATTACTTTGCATACTATTTAAAAAAGAATTTTTTTTTTTTTTTTTTTGGTGCATTTATTCAAAAATTCGTCTTAATATAAAAGTAAGCTATGTATTTAATACAAATGTATTTTAATTCTTATTTTTAATGACTGATTACATAACTTTGGATTTTCGATATATCATTGTTTTTAATTGTCTCCCAATAAGCAAGATATAACAAGAAGCTACTATAATAATAATACAAAAGAACCTTGTCAATTCGAACACACTTAAAACAAATTACTGTCCAGGCAAACTACATTTCAGATTCCCATCCTCCTGTTTGTTGATAAGATCAACTATGGCTATTGGTTAAAACAAATTGATTTTAAAGGTCCCTTGGAGATATTCTTTCTTTTCATGTAAGCTAGTAAAAGCATAACATGGCAAATTGGAATTGATAAATTGTTATTTTGATAGCTACTGTTTTGCGTTTCTAAATTTGACTAGAAAGTGAAAGATCAAAATATGTGCATAGTTATTTGTCATTTCATATACGTACATACAAATGCATCATTGAATCAATATTAATCATCTTTGATGTGTGCATTGGAATCGTCTTCCTTCTTCCCTGAATCATCATCCTTTTTCTCTTTTTTCTGTTTTTTTATCGGATTTGCTTTGCACTCTTGATAGAGATTGTTCAGATCAAAAGCAGTCACAACATTTTCCTGAAAGCAACAAATTAGACAGAAGAGTTCAAAAATTTAGATAACACTAATAACCCAAGCCTACATAGAAATACTTCTGCACATACTGTGAAGGAGTATCTTGAATAAAGAGAATTAAAATAAAATATGACCACATTGAGTAAGTAAAAACGCACATAGCATACAAACTGCCCCACTTAACTGGATATCAGTGCTTAAAAGGTATTAATGAAAAATGTAAAAAAAATTACACGTCTTTTCAATGCAAGGAAAAAAAATCTGATGCGTACAATGCATAAAACCACCCTTGTTAAATATTTAATGTTTTTTAATGACTCAAAAGGATAGATGCATTTACTTATACATGGGCATTCAAAGTAGTACTTCTGAAATTCCTACTTAATGACACTTGTAAAATGTGCTAAATATAAAGTTTGGCACTTTCAAATTTATAGAATTTTGGTGTTTTTGTTAGTGGTATTCTAAATTTGGGGGAAAAGGTGAATTGTTTTGCAAGAAATAATGTTTGCAATAACTACAATACAAATAAATACTGCAAATAAAACACTTAATTAGTACAATCCCTCAATAATGATAATTTCATTTCGCAAATGAAATTGAACAGAAATTGGTGTTTTTGAAAAATTTCGGAGGTTGTTTGAATCTTAAAAACCCACACCTTAAATACGGCGCTATGTATAATTGATATTATTGATTGTATTGTATGAGAGTGATGCGCTTTACTTAAATGATTAATAACATAATGATCTAGAAACAGAATTAACACTAAAATGAATATATGAAAAATTAGTCTAAGTGTACACACACAACTTTCTTTTTTTCCCGAAAAAAAGTAGAGAAAGTACTGGTGGTGGGGGCAGATCTGCCAACAGCCAAGGAAGGCCTCTTGTCAGTTTGGCCTTGCTGGCCCCAAGGATGACACGGCCTCTCATTGGCCTGGGGGGGGGAGGGGGGGGTAAGCCACTTGAAAATGCAAGATTTTGGAGAATTTTATTCAGCTTGGCATGACATTAAGCATTAATGGTGGCTGGGGGACGTTAAAAATGTCGTGGTCACAAAGTCCTCCAAGTGAAACGATACCTCTGGGGGTGATGAGCCAAGGGTTTGCTCGACCCTTGGTTCTGGTTCAGAAAGAACAGAGCGCTCTTCAGGGCCCTATCCGGTTAAACCACGAGTTGTGGTAGGTACTGGGGACCCTGGAGTATGAAGCATTTTGATGACATTAAGCATTTCGATCAGTAGCAATAAACATTGTATCTATTTAGGCATTCTTGTCCCATTTAAGTTTGCATACTTTTACATTCTAAGATCATACACACTCTAATAGGTTTCAGAAGAACTTTAGAAATAAACTAGCATTCAGTTAATTAAAGCCTTTCATTTTTCAAATTTCAGTCTGATAGAAACCCATTGTTACTACAATCACAAACAATTTAGACTTACTACTGCAAAACAAGTTCACATTTAGAATGTTTCAAATTTGTCGAAATTTCCATAAGTAAATTAGCATGGTGGTTTTGTTTCTGTTGCAAACAATGAAATGAACATAGATCATAAATTAGTGGCTGCTCACGCTGCTAGTTTTCCGAAGCTACACGAGTTGACTTTTATTTCTCCTTAAAAAGTAAATATATAAACCACCCCAATGTGGGAGTGCACCTACCTCAAAGAAGAAGAATTTGATGAGTCGGTGCTCAGCATCCACAGTGGGTCTTCGATTGACCTCTTTTCCATTTTTGAATAGGATAACTGTTGGTAGTTGCCTGCTGAACGCCTGTGTGTTCACATGAAACCTAAAACAAAAGTTGTTTCTCAATAATTGCTAGGTCAAAATTTTAAATAGGCTATTTGAGAACTGCAATGAAGAAATTTAGAGTCTGCTACTCTCTTTACACTGCAAGTCAAAAGAAAAAATAAAAAAGAAGAATTGATCCAAACTTACTTTTCTGCAATTTCAGGGAACCTTGTTGCATCCAGTTTTCCGAACCTGAGATTGTCCAGCCCATACCTACGTCATAAGAATACACAATAAGGAGATTAAATAAGAGAATTTTTTTGTAACATTCGTGGGCATAGGACATTGTGATTTTAATTTTTTTTCAACTTATTAAACGAATACTTTATACTTTAGCAAAACACAAAGATGTATATCTTTACCAAATACATAAAATTTTGGGTTTAATGTTACAAAGCTGTGATGCATAACCATTTTTTACCCTCTAACTACATGCCATTTTAAATAGCATTCCCCGGCTAGAATGTTTCCTTTTTCTTAAAAAATATAAATATATATGAATAACAAGGGAAAACATAGAAAATAGCAGATAGTTGAAAACAATTGATGTCAATATTACTTCATGGCGATTTTATTAACGAGCAGTTTGTTTTCATTTTCCCAGGAACAAATTTCTGAATATTTGGAAGCAAATCAGTAACATTTTGACAACTTGCCTTTAAGAAACCAAAATACAATGTAGGGGGGGGGGATTTAGTGGCAATTAACTGGAGAGATGATAATTGTCTGGAACTTGGTGGAGCTTGCTACCAGCTTGTTGAAGTCGGTTTGGCATTTGTTTGGGAGGCTGCAGACCTTGATTTTCTAAGCGTAATAGTCTACAAAGCGGGCCCCACAGTAATATTCTACACAGATCTGCTTCTGGGGCCATATTTGGTCCATGGATCGTAAATTAGGCACCACTGTTAGTAAGTACTAGCGGTACCCGCACAGCTTTGCCCGTGGTATAAAATTAAAAGTTCATTTGTAAAAAAATGATATAGCAGAAAAAAATACTCTATTTTAGTTATAATTCAACTATAATTCCTTCAAAGTATGATATAAAAATTTGGTATGGACCCTACACTACTTCCTTTTACGTGTAAATTTCTTAGTAGATGCCTTAAGTGCTAAAATAGTGCTTGAAGTGAGTAAGATAACAATTCAAACATTTGCATCCCTAGTTTGCCACGAAACAATGCAAAAAAATGTTTTACAATGATTAATCTCCTAAATATCGCCGATTTTAACATCATTCAGTAGATTTTTCGCAAATTGGCGTCAAACACTTGGTGACCAAAAGCTTGGCGAGATATCGCCAAGTGGTCGCGCCAATTCATATCACTTTGGTCTGCATTGAAAGCCCTGATTACCCCATAAAAGGGGTAAATCACCCCCTTGGGGACATTCGAATGCAACCCCAAAGATAGGTGCACAAAAATAAGCCAAAAGAAAAAATAACAAAAATTTTGTTGCTCACAGAAACCAACAGAAATCTTACCAAAGTTTAAAAGAAGAAGAAAGTTTTCTTTCCTAACTTCAAAAACAAAATAATACATTTTCCGAAATGACATACTTTAGAAAGAATGTTGCAATATCGCAATAAGATAGAAGTAAATATACTGAAATAGAATTGAATGCCAAATTGTAAAAAAGTCGCCAAAAAAATAATTTTTAATATTGTCTTTCATTATTTATTAAATGCAATTATTGCTGCAAATTACAGTCCAACAATAAATAATCACATTGCAAAAGTATATTTGGAGCAATTTTTTCTTTTAAACTCAACTGATCCTAAAAATTTTAAGTATTAGTCATAGAAATTTCGTGCATTATTCTTCACAATGATAATAAAAACAATAAACATCGACAAAGATCAACCAGCAAACGATAAATTAAAAGCTAAATTCGTTCACTCAAGCCATTTGCTGCAATTTATATTGAAATAAATTAATAATGAAGTAAAATATGTTTTGCAGACGATAAATTTAGAATGGTATCCTGTATTTTAAGGAAAGGACTCGATTTCTCATTTGATTGACAGGTGCTATCTTATCACGGTTTTTAATATTTCATTTGACTAATTTTAATAAGGCTTGGAGTTTGGATTGTTACAAAAACAAATACATTTTTAAAATTATTGAGGGAAAAAGAACGAAATAAAAACGTAACCATGGTAACAACATGAAAAGTTGATTTCCGTTGATAAAATAATTCATTTCATCTCTATTTTCAAACAAATTTTATTCGCGAGCAAAGCCATTTTAGAATCGTTTGGCTTGCTTCACTGAAGGTAAGCCTTGAATTTCGGGATTCTAAAAACAATTGTTACAGCTCTCCTGATGATCGTAGAAACTTCGAAAAAACGTCATTTTGTGCAGAAAATTTCAAGCTTTCGAATGACATAAGACTTGAAAATGTGTATGGAATATTTCTTCCCTATTTTATCGAATTTCCTCTAAGAATTCGAATAGAAAAAGAACGAAATGGAATGTTCGAAAAATCGCTTCGAGGTGCAAAACTACATGCTACAAACTAATTTTGTGCCAAGTGGCATGAAAATCGACCGAACGGTTTTGGCGCTACGCGCGTGACAGACAGACAGACAGAAAGAAAGAAGGACAGACAGAACCACCTTCAGCTTTATTATTAGTAGAGATAAACAAGATAAATACCTTTTGATAAAATAATCTATAGACAAATCAGCTTTTGTTCAAGAAAAATTCAAGTCACATCTTCCAGACATCGTTAATGTTTCACGTAGGTCATTGAAATGGATAGATAAAAGTTCTGACATGGGACTTTAAATTATTTTGTTGGCAGATAGGTGCCACTTTTGTACTAGAATTTGTACTTACTTGACAGACATCTCAGAGAAGATGGGGGCAAAATTGACACAGTTTGAGTTCCAGACAGTATAGAAAGTGATGAGCCATGTGACTCTAGTATCCCGCTTCAACTCGTCCTGGCAACAAAAACTACATTAATGAGGAAAAATTATACAATGACAAATGAATATGTCCATCGTTTTTTCCGCTTTGATCTAATTTTAATTTGTTTTCTATACTTAATATACAGAAAACAAATATTGGATTTGGGAAAACTTTTTAATTTGGACAAATTCACACATTTTAAGTTGTGTTAAACCCATTTTGACCGCTTTTGTCTATATCTCTGCCTGTGTGTATTTCTAAGTACATGACCAGATTTTTGGAGTTAACACTGCTGCATGAAAATGAATGAAGCTTGGTACACATATCCTACATCCAGAATGAAAGGGGTTCGTTTAAAATAGGATTAACATTAAATTGCCATAGACTAAAAAATGAGATGCACCCCTTCATTGCGGATGAGCGATATGTACTTCCATGTGAATAGGTAATCATTGATATTTTACACTAATTTCTCCAACGGGGTGAAGGAATCGAGCACTTTCTTTGATGTGCAGGGACTGCTGTATCTCAGGAAGTAACAAATGGATTCGACAAAAATCGATAAATAAATAAACCTCATATAGGTGCTGTTATGCCTGTGTGTCAATATTAGCATAATAGCTCTAAGAAGGGGGGAGCAATCGAACATTTTTTTGTTATTGTTTGTGATTGCTATTTCTCAAAAAGTAAAACAAGGTTTCCGTCAAGCATTGGTCTACTATCCGATGAAATATTTAGTGTTTTATTGCAAAAATAATGCCAATGCAATACAAATCTTATACTATAATACGAGAGATGTTTGTAATGTCGAAAATCGACCCAGAATAAATAAACTCCGGTAAACTTGGGGGTCTGGGGTTTTTGGCCACGGAGAATCGATTGGCGTCGGTTTTGAAGCGCTACGGTCAAAAAGTTCGGAGTTACAGATAGGATTCATTAAATGTTTGAGAAGATTTCTTACTACGCCATTTTCTTTATGATTTCTCTTATTGTTACCGTTTCATAGCAACCGCGTGCTAACAATGGATTTCATATTTAATCCCATCAGCGTAAATTTATGTTTTTATGGTATTTGGCAAATAATTTTTGGCAACATGTTAGAATTGTTATTGCTTTTGAAATTTAAAAGAGATCGATCAAAATAAAGTTAGAATTGGGTATGGGCAGCGGTAGAGCCGCTATATAGACAGGCCGACGCATCAAGCTTAAGTTTCACCACTTTGGATCCAACTCATAAACTTTCACTTTCATTTTTTATTGTTGAGGAAATAGGGTTACCAGAGTAAAGTTTCGGGACATTGCCAAGCTTTGTTAAATTTACGTAAAATGTTACCAAAAAGCGATAACTGGCCAGAAAAGACAATCTTCACACACGCGCTGGATCCAAAGTGGTGATTTTGATGCGTCGGCTCGTCTATATAGGGGCCTAAGGCCGCGGTTGTCCAATCGGTTAGTCGTCAGAGTCGTAACCGGAGGGTCTCGGGTCGATCATTTAGCCGCCGATCAAAGATCCACCGTCTTCATTAATGGTTGCTGGGGGACGTAAAAAATGTTCGTGGTCACAAAATCCTCTAAGTGAAACGAAACCTCTGGGGGGGTGCTGGGCCAAGGGTTTGCTCGGCCCTTGGGCCAGGTTTAAAAATGAGCAGAGCGTTCTTCAGGGCACCATCCCGGTTAAAAAGCGAGTTGTGGTATGAACGGGGGGGGGGGGGGGGGGACCTGGAGTGTGAAGTGAAGTGAAAGTCAAAACCAACTGGAACCAAATGCGTACTGGAGAACAGAGACTCTGCATCCATTCGCATCAAATCCTCCCGCGCCTTCGGCGCCAAATGAAATGAAATTAGGTGTGATTTTACGGTGAGCATGGATTAAATAGGGTTGTGTTTTTTAAAATAAATTACGGCTGTTTTGAATGCGTAATTGCAACCAAAGGGTCAAAAATGCTTTTCAAGTTCATCTAAATAAGTACTTCGCACTTTAGAAAAAAACACGAATTTACAAACCTCTTTTTTTTTAACCGAGCGGGCTCGGTCCCCTGGTACACATTAGGGGTAATACGAGGAATGGTTGCCAAGTCAAAAATCGCCCCAGAATTAATTAACTCCGGTAAACTTGGGGGTCTGGGGTTTTTGGTCACGAGGAATCACGGGGCTTGTTTTTTCTAAATAAATTTGTCAAAAATATTGAACTTCAACACACTTCAATCTTTACACTGCTCACTTTGTACCATTTCTTTAATTGTATAGTTTTTTTTTTATTATCACTTACATTTTATTTTCTATGACTTTTCAAACTTAATCTTTGTATAGAATAATTCCCTTTCCGAAACTTTGTTTAGAATAGTTTACAATGGTGCACTTTAACCGGTTATCTTTTCACCAATGGTTTCACAAATTTTCTTATGGCATATGATGTTTTGATAAATCACAATTGAAAATTTAAATCTTCGAGTTAGCTTCGACACCTGTTTTCCTCGAGCGGAGCTCGGTCACCCGCTGGTTTATCTTGAATCACTTTTTTTTGTCCTACCAAACTCGAAGATTAGTTCCCTCAAACATTTTTTTTATACAACTACAGCATTTTGTCACGGTATGATCTAACATGAAACAATTTAACAGTAATTTTTATTATTATATCTTGTTTAAGCATACTGCATACAAGTTAAGTACTGGCTAAGGGGATGATTGAAAGTTGAAACAAAACAAATTTCTAAACAGTAGTGTATACAGTAATAATTAATTCAATGGATGAATAAAACATGAGTGTGTAACTGGGGGTGCACGAAAATATGACGCTTATCGTGAGAAAAATCTGTCCCGTATCTTTTATGGCATAGAATTATTGAAGTTTCAATCATACCCAAGGTTACCAAGTTTCAACCATACACTTGAACCCAAGGAAAATAACATAGACCATTTAAAATGATACGTATAAAATAAAGTGATTGTTGACTTAATTTGTTTGGCTATTTTTGTCATATAGCTATTTTTAAACATGAAATGCAAAACATTTAACTAAATTATGCATCTTTCATTAAACAATTAGTGTCTTATATGTTGTTGCGTTTAATGCTACAGATGGCAAACAGGTTAATCACTTCCAATGCGACCAAAATATCTAAGAAATATAAATCTAATGCGATTGTCTTAACTATTTATTTGGTCAAAAATACGATAATGATGATTTTATAAGCGATGAATGAAGTTTTATAATATAATCACTCCCTGTTTTTCAGTCATTTAAAAGAAAAAGAGCTCTTGTAGAAATTCTAAAGATTTAAATTTGAGAAGGATACACATTCAAACTAATCTCATTATAATATAGAGGAACAGGTAAATTTGAAATCATCATTGACAACTTACCTCCAGACTCTGTCCAGTGAAGTAGACAACATTCTCTGGGCCCTCATAGGTCGGTTCAGGCAGCAGCAACAGATGAACTAGGGAGAGAGAAAGGATTTGATACTGAGACATTCAATCCCCCCCCCCTTTTTTTGTAACTTTAAGAATATTTCTAGGAAAATGAAGACAACAAAAGAATATACTTTTATTCACCCAAAGAGTTCAAAGTGATTTTGAAATCATTTCAAGACAGTTTGCTGAAACAGTTAACTACTTCAATAATCATAATACAATGTACTAACCAGAGAACTATTGCTATCTGCTTGCTATGACTCCAAAACTGCTTATGCAATTCCAGTGGATCACATGGTGATTTAAAGATTGAACCACACTTTGTTCAGCTCATTGATCACAAAAATGCTTTAGTTTAGCATTGTCACAATCCAATACAAAAATGGAGTGCAGTCGAAAATAATATTCTAAAAATACTAATCACAAACACCCTGAGAAACTTTTCATTTAAAGACATTTATAAGTCAAATAATTTGTGGGTTTAACTCATGAATTATACAATTTTATGTCCCAAAAGTGCACAATTTACCACTTTTATAAGCAGTGTTCAAGGGAACCTTTCTGCAGTAAAAGGGTTTATCTGGTCAAATTTTAAGTTCTCATATGTATACACTGCAAAAAATATACAAGATCTTACATGATTAGCACAACATTAAGGAAATTTATTTACAGTAAAAGTAAACATACTTTATCATTATGACTACATTCAATTCACTTAACTGAAGTTGAATTCATTTCTTCAGTAAAGTGTTAGGAAAAAAATTATCTATCATCATTCCGCACTCACGCTGGGAAACACTTGTTAAATACTTAAGAAAATTCCCTCGATTAGCAAATTGTTGCTAGACGCATGCTAAAAAAAGCCCGAGCCTGTCAGAAGCACTTCTGGTCAATCTTTGTTGAAATCTTTCTTCATGGGATTCCTTAAACCTGCTGCTCATTACCATCCAAATTACACTGAATGCATCTCAAAAACTCAATTTTAATCTATAAATTAAGAAACAATATCTCCTACAATGCAAAAGGCAGTAGCTCAAGGTTAAGTTTTGCAAACATTCTGATGGAGGCCAATAGAAATAAATAAAGACTCTTTCTCTGTCATGGAAAGAGCATTGTGTTAATAAAGATACGAATACAAAAGCTTTTTAAAAGATTGTACGTTTATTAACACATCTCTACATATTGGACAAATAAATCTCTAATACAGGAGCTATAATATACAGAGTCATAAAATGTTCGCTCAATACAGTGCTGATGGACATTTTACTGCACATGGAGAATTATTTTCGTTTAGAGTTATTTCTTTAAAGATCAGATTTTACATCTACTTTTTTCTCTCTCGCATATTTGTTTTAACTAATTTCATTTATTGTGTTTTTTCAAAAGAAAAAAAGAGCATAAATAAGCTGAAATTTGAACAAGACAAAACACTTCATAGCATGTGATCTTCTTTTAAGTCGAAAGACGACTGAGAAAGAAATCCAATCAGAAGAAATCTAGAGATGTGAAATTTGTTTCAGCAAAAAAGCCATCGGTAGATGTTTGATCTGTTTTTAAAGTACCATCTAAAATGATACATTCATATCATCATTACTCAATTAATATCAGTGTAGTTTCAGCATTACTTTTTGAAATTTTCTCGAGAAATTCTGCTTCATAAAAGAAAAGGCAAGAATACAGATTTGCACACTACCATGAAATATACAGAAACAGAAACACAGAAACAACTTACTCAAGCAAAGGACAGCATACACGATTCCAAATCTGGGATCCGAATAAAAGAAGAGAACCACATTGGCTAGTTTGGAATACATGCAGAGGGAGGATAAGTAAGGGACCATCTGGACTGCACCTGAAACAATATTTTATTGATTTGAAAATGAAGCAATTTCAAAAGTCAAAGAGCAAACAAATATCAAATAATAAAGGTATAATTGCAACAATTTCACACAAATAATGCAATAATTATGCTTCACTAAACAAGGGGAACAAAAAAAGCTCTTTTTCATTTTCAGCTTCATTGGTGAAATTATGGAGTTTTGAGGAGAATTTCCATGCATGTATATAATCAAGGGGTTTGAAATGCAGCATGGGATTAAAACAAGCCTATAATAAGCAAATCAGAAAATTCAAAACAGTGTACAAGATTCCCTCTCCCTTTTCTTAGTTGATTTGACAATGAAATAACTGTTACAGCCAACATAATAGCATTTCAAAATTGGTACCTTCTGATTAAATTGTTTTACACTTAAATTTCATAGCATTACTTTATGTTGAGATGCATCACATCATGGTGTTAGGTTAGTGATCCTTCAAAATCAGTCTACAATATCCAGTTCTATTTTTGTGTTTCTATGACATGAAACCACATCAATTGTTCTGATGATATAATATATGTAGATCTCATTAGAAGGCTTAACAGAATTTTAAATTTAATATGCTCCCTTTTAATTCCAGTAACAGCTCTCTTTTTTTCAATAGTCTGCAAAGCAGAATAAACACCCAAAAATAGTTCATATGGAAAATTGACTTAACCCTTCGTTTAAATCCAGAAAATAGGCTACATGAAATCCGGAATTCCAGATTAAATTTAATTCGTAAAAATTATTATTCATCAGAACTATTGATATGCTCCATCGTTAAAAAAACATAACATAGAAACCTAATTAGGATTCAGAACTGAAAAGAAAAAAAAAAGAATTTCAATTAATTTATCTCAACTTTTATCACACTTCAAATAAAAATAACTAAAGCTAACCCAAGCTTCAATTTCATTTTTAAACATGTAATCTCCCATTTTAACCATATAACTGTGGTTCAAAAGTTTCGCATCTGATTTTTAAGCATTTCTTGGTGTTGATTCATGTTTTACGATTAATCTAACATCAGTTAACCTCGTAGATGATTTTCTTATAATTCTTTTAGTTTTTCCCCAATTAAAAAATAGTCCACAACTCACTGACAATTTTCGATCCTTTGACTCTTGAATTATTCAAAAATCAGTGACGGTTTTAACATCTTTGTACTGCTTCTGTTACCACAGGATTTTTATTACATATGTAACTATTTATGCTGAAAGCATTTAACACACTGATTTTCAGTGAAAGGAACCCTTCTCCAATTAGATCATTACTGTGTCGCTTATTTGTGATTATTTATGTGCCACTTTCATGCTACCTGTGAAATATATCACTGAATTTCTGTTCAAACTTTTAGAAACTTTTCATTGAGTTGCTTATAAAAGATTTCTCACTTAATTATTGATTTTTCACGTTATTTTAATCACTTATTCAGCAAGTGCTTTTTCTTAAAATGAACAAGATACATACTTTACTTGAACAAAATGACAAAGATTGCTTACCTCTTTTCTTTGTCTTCAATAAAACAATAACCGCAAGAAAAATCAATATTTCTGTTTCTTTCTGTGAAAAAGAAAAAGTAAAAGGAAAATAAATTGCACATGATTAAAAAAAACAATGTGTGCAAAATATATCTTATATTAAGTGTAATCACAGGATATATTCTGTCATGGAAAATTAATGGAATGGTAAAAATTGGTGGCTGTTGTCACCACCGGACACATGGCTACTTACTAACTGAAAAAATGTAAATTAAAAACTCACCAGCAAGTCACTACCAGGTTCAGTACCTAACTGTTTTAGTTATCTTATAATCATAATCAACTTCAAACATGCTGCTAAAGATGTTGTATGCAAAAGCTATTTCTATGTTAACAACCATAAAGAAGGTAATTTCATTTAATTCAACAAAAAAGAAAATAGCCTAGGCCTAAAAGTGAGTTAGAGTTAGACAGTATATATTAGACAGAGTTATTATAATGTGAACACAGACTAGTCATAAATAACAACAAAGTTGGTGGTATATTTTACAACTTAATGGAACTTTTAATGATATAAAACAAATTTTTATCCATTTGAATAAAACTTTAACTTTTAATGGTCTTTTGTAGACTATTTTTAACAGAATTTTTGCATTTTAAACAGAACTTTTGGAATGGGTGTGGCACCTATATTTTTGAACACTTGCCATAAACCTATTATAGAAACTTTGCAAAGTATTGAAGTAAGGCTCTGCCAAAATAAAAAGCAATATTCCTTGTTAATATAAGGAGAATTTAAAATAATTAAAAAAAAACCCATAAGGTATCATCCTAAAGAACTCTAATTGAAAGTCCACCAAAATATACTTTAAGGTTATCAGGATGTTTAGCGCAGTAGCACTTTCATGGTTAATGCTAGACTTATATTCAGTTTCTCGCAAGAGAATTTTTGAAATTGCAACTTTATTTTATTCAAATAAATGATTACTAAGTATCTCAGTGAATTAAACTAGCCATATGTCTGCATTACATTTCGTCAAAAAAAAAAAAATCTGAGAACAAATTCTGGAACAATACATTGCAAAAACACCGACTCTGATACTAAGGCACTATGTTGCAAAACATGCTCATATAGCAGAACAGTCATTTCAAATTCTTTCCGGGGTTGGGGGGCGCAAAAGGTATGAAGACGAAGAAGGTTCAATGAAAATTGTATAAAAAAACTACACAAATATAAATTTACACATTTATTTCCCAAAGCTATGGGGCCAATGGCCCTATTAAATGATGGGCCATGAAGAGTAAAAATATATAAGGCAAAAGATCTGTAATTATCAATTAAAACTTCGTAAAAATGTAAAATACTCACATATTCTAGTTCACATCCTGATTTTGGAAATAGAACAGTACAAAACGGCTGAACTAATTTCGTAAACAAATATGAAATAGCCAAGATGAAATTAGTTAAAAAATGAGGATGAAAAAGTCTTTTCAGCTCTTTCACTGTTAAGATACTCATCTTGTTAAACAAAAATGTGAAACAATTGAAACTATTAATTTGTTTAATATTTTATAGAAATGAAAATTATATCCGCAGTGACATGATTTTTTCTCTAAAAATTTCAGCAATCAGAGCACATTACATTATACTAGAAATCTAAACGCAAGAACGTTCTCAAAACAAAGTCTCTTCTCTTATCAAAAGTATTAGAAATGGGTAGAAAATATATCATGAATTATGCTGCTTTTGAAAGATTTTTAGAGCACATAAACAAAAAAAACTTGAATTTTGACATCTAAAGTACAAATTATGTTCTTTGCAATGACGAATGTCGATGGGTGTTTGGGTGTGGTGAGGTGAGTGTCGGCAGCATCGGCAGTCGTGTGCACGTATGCTAGGCAGGAATTCAAAGTGGAACAAGGACGATCGCAACTCACCAATGCAATCGCAAATTCCCAAATTTGGATACGTTGCAATCGCTACGAGATGCGATTCTAATGTAATTCGACTTCCAGTAGCGATTGCAATTTGCGATCGCCTCGAAGCGATTGCAATGGTGTTTTACTTGAATTCGGCCCTTAGGCAATGATTCAAGTGAAACAGGCTATCGCAAATTACAATCGCTACTGGAAATGAATTACATTAGAACGTTTCTTGATAAAAACATCGTGACGTCGGCGTGACGTTTGCCTATGAAAAACGAGCTAGATAAAACGTCACAGCCTGCTTGGCGAATAAGAGGAGATCGCTGAGTGCTTGTGAGCTCTTATTGGCTCCACCCGTAGTGACGTCATGCCAAGTTAAATTGATGATAATGTAATTCACTTCCAGTAGCGATTGCAAATCGAAGCGATCGCAGTGCTGTTTCACTTGAATCCCTGCCTAAGGCAGGGATTCAAGTGAAACAGGCAATCGTAAATTACAATCGCGACTGGAAATGAATTACATTAGAACGTTTCTTGATAAAAACATCGTGACGTCAGCGTGACGTTTGCCTATGAAAAACGAGCTAGATAAAACGTCACAGCCTACTTGGCGAATAAGAGAAGATGGCCGACTGCTTGTGAGCTCTTATTGGCTCCACTTGTAGTGACGTCATGCCAATTTAAGTTGATGATAATGTAATTCACTTCCAGTAGCGATTGCAATTCGAAGCGATCGCAGTGCTGTTTCACTTGAATCCCTGCCTAAGTATTATGCTCCTTCGCTGGACGCACGATGTTGCACTCAGTGCAGGCACGGCCAACTATGTGCTGTATTTGCCCCTGTATGAATTTTGTGACAAATCCGCGTTGGTGGAGCACCGGTACGGGACACGAGACTAAGGCAGGGATTCAAGTGAAACAGGCAATCGCAAATTACAATCGCGACTGGAAATGAATTACATTAGAACGTCTCTTGATAAAAACATCGTGACGTCAGCGTGACGTTTGCCTATGAAAAACGAGCTAGATAAAAAGGCACAGCCTACTTGGCGAATAAGAGAAGATCGCTGAGTGCTTGTGAGCTCTTATTGGCTCCATCCGTAGTGACGTCATGCCAATTTAAGTTGATGATAATGTAATTCACTTCCAGTAGCGATTGCAATTGGAAGCGATCGCAGTGCTGTTTCACTTGAATCCCTGCCTTAGCAGACAGCCAATCTGAAAGAGGAGTTGCACGGCGTTTCGGGTCTAAAAATAAAACATATATGTAGCAATTTGTCATTGCTCAGAAAAAAGAAACACATTTGCAAGCAAATGCGGGAGAAATAATGAAAAAATACCTACTTTAATGACTATTCAGACTTGAGGGGGGGGGGGGACATGTGGCCTTAGTGATGAGTTTCTTGGGAGAGCTTTTAATGAAATTTTAATGCTTTATTAATTAATGATATAGGTTGCGTCAGGGAAGTCATTTCAAGTTTTTCCACGAGGGGTGGGGGAAGCAAAGGGTCCAAACACAATGCAATTTCATCGGAAAACATAAAAAAAACCACGCCCACTTATATGTAAATACATTGATTTCTCAAAGACAGGGGGGGGGCAATTGACCCCCCCCCTGCCCCACCCTAAATGACGGGCCTGGGTTGCGTAAACCTGAATATCATTTTTCAAACTATAGCGCATAAAATGAGCCGGACTATGTGCAAAATAAAGCACACCTCCCTCTACCATTAGTTGACAGATTAAAAAGTTCAGTAAAAAGTAAGATTTTCTATTAATCTGAAAGACTTTTTAACTTTGGATGTGCACACTCTTTAGCTGAAAATTTCCTACTGACAAAAGAATCCGTTGAATTTTCTCATCCTCTTCCTCTTTATTTCGCTCTGTTTTGCGAAACGACAAATTGCTATATAATTCCAATGTTTCAACTTTTTCTTTCGGATGAACTAAAAAATAAAATTTTGTACATTGTCTCCAAGAACAGTTGTGTCACGGAAGGATGATGAACAGTGTTTCTTTCAGACATTTTGCTCCGGGGGGGGGGGCACTTTGAGAATCCGAAGGGGCGAAGGGATAGGCTCCGAACCAGAGGGGAGGGGGTCATGGGGGTGGACTACAGCAACCAAAAATCCTAACATTGGATTTTGGAGACTTTTTTCGGTAATTTTTGTCCCCCCCCCCCTTTTTGACTCTTAGAATTACATACTTACCAGCGGGTGACCGAGCTCCGCTCGAGGAAAACAGGTGTCGAAGCTAACTCGAAGATTTAAATTTTCAATTGTGATTTATCAAAACATCATATGCCATAAGAAAATTTGTGAAACCATTGGTGAAAAGATAACCGGTTAAAGTGCACCATTGTAAACTATTCTAAACAAAGTTTCGGAAAGGGAATTATTCTATACAAAGATTAAGTTTGAAAAGTCATAGAAAATAAAATGTAAGTGATAATAAAAAAAAAAACTATACAATTAAAGAAATGGTACAAAGTGAGCAGTGTAAAGATTGAAGTGTGTTGAAGTTCAATATTTTTGACAAATTTATTTAGAAAAACCAAGCCCCGTGATTCCTCGTGACCAAAAACCCAGACCCCCAAGTTTACCGGAGTTAATTAATTCTGGGGCGATTTTTGACTTGGCAACCATTCCTCGTATTACCCCTAACGTGTACCAGGGGACCGAGCCCGCTCGGTTAAAAAAAAAGAGGTTTGTAAATTCGTGTTTTTTTCTAAAGTGCGAAGTACTTATTTAGATGAACTTGAAAAGCATTTTTGACCCTTTGGTTGCAATTACGCATTCAAAACAGCCGTAATTTATTTTAAAAAACACAACCCTATTTAATCCATGCTCACCGTAAAATCACACCTAATTTCATTTCATTTGGCGCCGAAGGCGCGGGAGGATTTGATGCGAATGGATGCAGAGTCTCTGTTCTCCAGTACGCATTTGGTTCCAGTTGGTTTTGACTTTCACTTCACTTCACACTCCAGGTCCCCCCCCCCCCCCCGTTCATACCACAACTCGCTTTTTAACCGGGATGGTGCCCTGAAGAACGCTCTGCTCATTTTTAAACCTGGCCCAAGGGCCGAGCAAACCCTTGGCCCAGCACCCCCCCAGAGGTTTCGTTTCACTTGGAGGATTTTGTGACCACGAACATTTTTTACGTCCCCCAGCAACCATTAATGAAGACGGTGGATCTTTGATCGGCGGCTAAATGATCGACCCGAGACCCTCCGGTTACGACTCTGACGACTAACCGATTGGACAACCGCGGCCTTAGGCCCCTATATAGACGAGCCGACGCATCAAAATCACCACTTTGGATCCAGCGCGTGTGTGAAGATTGCCTTTTCTGGCCAGTTATCGCTTTTTGGTAACATTTTACGTAAATTTAACAAAGCTTGGCAATGTCCCGAAACTTTACTCTGGTAACCCTATTTCCTCAACAATAAAAAATGAAAGTGAAAGTTTATGAGTTGGATCCAAAGTGGTGAAACTTAAGCTTGATGCGTCGGCCTGTCTATATAGCGGCTCTACCGCTGCCCATACCCAATTCTAACTTTATTTTGATCGATCTCTTTTAAATTTCAAAAGCAATAACAATTCTAACATGTTGCCAAAAATTATTTGCCAAATACCATAAAAACATAAATTTACGCTGATGGGATTAAATATGAAATCCATTGTTAGCACGCGGTTGCTATGAAACGGTAACAATAAGAGAAATCATAAAGAAAATGGCGTAGTAAGAAATCTTCTCAAACATTTAATGAATCCTATCTGTAACTCCGAACTTTTCGACCGTAGCGCTTCAAAACCGACGCCAATCGATTCTCCGTGGCCAAAAACCCCAGACCCCCAAGTTTACCGGAGTTTATTTATTCTGGGTCGATTTTCGACATTACAAACATCTCTCGTATTATAGTATAGGATTACCCAATATTTCCAATAATGACCTCTTCAAACCAGAAACTCTATCCATAGTTACCAAGGACGTGTTTAAGGTGGTAGATGTGAGTGAATCATCTCTTTTCCCCATGAAGTACATTGAAAACTAATTACTCTTAAACTAAAAACTTCAATATTTTAAAACATCAGTTTGTAAATTTATCTAAATGATTGACTATGTACTCCCGAGGGAGGGTGATATATGTTTCAAATGACATTTCAATTTTTTATGTTGTGTTCTGTTCCTTTTTCAGTTTTTGAGAGTAATTTCATTATTTCATTCCGGTAACAAGGTAAGAGATAGAAAAACCGAATCCATTACAATAAAATGCATAACGAAGCAAGGCTGTCGTAAGATCCAATAAACTTGATAAGGTTGAGGAAGGGGTTATAGGAGAGTTTGATGACCCTCTTTTTTATTTAACATGTAGTGTTGTGTGTTGCATGCAGAGATCTTTTTTCGGAAACAGACAGGGCCGTCGACAGGTTTCATGGGCCCCTATGCAACTTTTTGTGGGCCCCCCTCCCCAAAACCTTTACTTAAACTTCCTACAATTATTTTCACGTAAATAGCGTAAATTTTGTCAAAGGACGTAACTAAAATTTTATCGGTTTAACTGAAAGTTTTCTTAATAAAAGAAAAAAAAAAAAAAAGATTTGCGATACTTTTTTTTTAAAGGAGTTCTCAACTTTTAGGGCCGCAGCTGCAACCAAAGATTCGGTAGCTGGTCGTAGCATAATATATACTCGCCTTAATTTTTAGGAGTGCAGACGGAGCCTTTGTTTCTCCCCCCCCCCCCACCTCGCACCTCCTCTCCCTAGATTTTTCGTAAGAGAAAAACTCGCGCTGTTACTTTTCCGATGAATTGTAAATACAATTCATTCAGCATTTTTAAAAGCTTTTGTGTGTCTTTTTCGCTGATAAGTGATAACATAACCTAATAGCGGGATGAGTATTAGAATGTTGCAATGAAATCTTTTTAAATGTGGTGTAGAGTAGATTAGTCTCGATTTCATTGTCCCCCGGGAGAAATTTTGAAAAATTGATACAAAATAAGGCATTTTGAAGCCTTATATGAAGTAATAAAACGGAAAAATATGACAAAAAAAGAGGCAAACAAAGACCCTTGAAAAGTTATACATTCGGTAAAAATTAAAATGGTTTGAGGTTCAACAAATCGTTGACAATAATCGACTAGGAATAAGAGTAAGAGAGAAGAAGGAACGGAGAAAAAATACTACATCTGAAAAATTGCTGAAATGTGGCATATTTAACGGAGTTATTTTTGGAGTAAAACTAACAATTTTGTGGGATCTAATGGTTAAGAATACTTCCTTTGACCCTAGAGATCGAACTCGAAATCCAATATGGGAGAACTCTTTCCAAAAAAAAAAAGAGCGAAAAGGTAAAGGGGGAAAAAATAGTCATGCAAAACACACTCATTAAAATTATAAAAACACAGTTGAAGCAAAAAATAGTAAACAAAGATATAAATTAAAATTATATGTATAATTTTTACATTATTATTTTTATATAATTATTGTTACACTATTATTATTTTTGCATAAATAGGGTTTTCACTTAAATAGAGTAAATACTGTCAAAGGAAATAACCAACATTTTCAACTTAAAAGTTTCCTTAATAAAAAAAATATAAAAAGAAAGAAAAGAAAAGAAAACATTTGCGATACTTTTTTTTAAAGGAGTTTCCAACTTTGGGGCCGCAGCTGCAGCTGCAACCAGATTTGACGGAGCTTTTGCTTCTTCCCCACGGAAAAAAATCGCTCTTACTTTTCCGATGAATTGTAAACACAATTCATTCAACTTTTTTTTTTACCAGGGCGGACTTAGACTTACAGGTGCTCTAAACTGTTACAGACCCCTTTGCATTCCCGAAAACTTAAGTAGCAAACCTACTTTTTTTTTTTTTTTATTTGTGTCTTTTTCGCTGATAACAGCCCCGAATTGTTTCCTTGTGTTTATAATGCTGTTTTTTTTTTTTTTTTTTTGACGTAATAACGGGATGGGTAACAGAAGAGAGAAGATTGATGCAATGACCTCTTTAAGTGTGATTCAGAGTGGACTATTCCCAAATTCAGGGGGTCCAGGCGATTGTGCCTCGGGAAAAATTTTGAAATAAATACAAAATTCTGCATTTTGAGACCTTATATGAAGTAATTAAGACCGAAAAATATGAGAAAAAAAAGAATCAAAAACCCTCGAGAAATTATACATTCGATCAAAATAATAATGGTTTGCGGTTCAACAAATCGTTGACATTAATCGACTATTGATAAGAGCAAGTGAATAGCCGGAAGAGAGAAAAAATATACCTGAAAAATTCCTGAAATGTGGCATATTTCACAAAGTTATTTTTAGAATAAAACTAACAATTTCATGTGATCTAACAGTTAGGAATACTTCCTTTGATCCTAGTGACAGAACTCGTTGTCTAAATTATGGGAAGAAATAGATCACTCTTTTCAAAGATAAAAAAAGGTCAGACTATCTGAAAAATTCCTGAAAATTGGCATATTTCACAAAGTTATTTTTAGAGTAAAACTACCACTTTCATCTTATCTGACGGTTAGGAATACTTCTTTTAACCCGACTGACAGAACTCGTTGTCCATAATATGGGAAAAAATAGATCACTTTTTCTAAAAAATAAGTGTAAAAAGGCAAGGGAAGAAAAAGTTATGCAAAACACACGCATTGAAAGAAACAATTAAAGCAAAAAATAGTAAACAGCGATATAAATTAAAATTGTTGCTAAAAAACTGAGAAGGGGCCATACCAACCTCTCTCTCTTTCTTGCCCGAAAAATACAAGTGGTATCAATTTCAATTTATATTATTATTTTTTGTTAACAAAATATAGTATTGAAATACAAGCACACAAACACAAAACTTACCGGAAAGATATGTTTGTGCACTCAGCTGAGGGATTTTGTATAAACAAGAAGATAAATGTAAATGTTCCTGGTGATAGTAAATGTTACTGGTTATAGCGGGACCTCCGTGACTTGCGCGCTTCTTCCCTCGCGCGATTTTTCCCGGGGGCCCTGGTTATGGTAATCAGTGAAAAATAATCTCAGAAAATGAACTCGAGGACAGCTGGATCAAAAGTGTCCGTCTAATTCCACGACAATTGGCCAGTGATCATAAGTTTTGCTCCTTTTTTAAAAGGTATGGGAAAATAAGAAGTCTTTTGTTGTTCAGTTGATCTGGACATCTGTAATAAATGACTGCAATAAAAAGCCTGTTTACGGAAATCTGGTAGCGAAAACCTTACAACAGCATGGCAAATTTGCAAAGCCGCCCGACAGGAACCAGCCTGAGTTCCCTGAGTTCATTCAGGACTGGCGACTACATCAAAGGTAATCAAATGACAGACCAGCAGGGATAGTCCCTGTGGGATTAGTATTCCTGGAACTCTAACAGTGGCTCTGTGATTAACCTCCCAGAAAGTTCTCGGAAGTGAGTCTTTTAAAGGGACAATAGCGGTTTCTTGCCGTCAGATAAAGAAGGCCGAATCTTACTTGAGCAAAGAAGAGGAGAATAGCTTGTGATGGTTTTATCAGTAGCAAAGCAAAAATATATTAAAAAGAGCTGAAATTGGCGATTTTTTTAAATAAAATATCTTATTTAACTTTTTTAAGGCATGAAAAACAATGAAAATTTTGAAAACACAGTTAAATGATTGTTTTTTAGCGCAGGAAAAAAAAATGTGCGGTGATATTCGGAACGATAATGCTAAATTTGGCGCCCCTTTAGCGTGGCAAAAGAAAAAGAAGTTTTAGTCACAATCTCCCACAGAAATATCCTAGCTTCTTAAATGAATATTTTTAAAACACATAAATGCTTGTTTCTTAACTTCGGAAAAACAAAATCTGTCATGATACTCAGAACGATAAGGCTGAATTGAGCAGCCTTTAGCGAGGCGCCCACATGCGGTGTAAGTGTTGCGCGCGAGTTTACGACGGGACTTTGCGGGGGGGGGGGTCATATCACAAATGTGACAATTGCTAGGGCCCTGAAAGGAATGTTCTACAAATGCTTACTGTAAGAGCAATGGACAAAGGGGCTCCATAATCTCCAAATCCACCACTGTACAACAATGGCTTCAAAAGGACAAAAAAGGGAAGCATATTTTGCATTTATAATAACTTTTATTTATCATCTTAATATCCATTTTCGTGGGCATTTTCAACATTTAAAACTATCTTCAGATACATCCATGGGCATTCCGAAAGTAGATTGTAGTTGCTACTTTTTGAAAAAAAAAAAGTTGCAGCTATAGTTGACTACATTTTTAATGAAGTAATTGTAGTTAACTACAAAAAAATTTCTGACCACTGCTTGAGAAATGAAGCAAAATTTTTAAAATTTCAAATGTCTGTCTAAACATTAATAAGTTGTTAGAGGATGGAGTGTTGTAGGGGCGAGGGCCTATTACAATATCTGGTCCTGGGGTTCACGGATTGATGTGGGGGCCCTGATACTAAGTAAGCTCCCCTCCCCCAAGAAAGAACGGATAAATCAGTCACATACTTATAATAGAGAATAGAAATCAATGAAACACTACGTTTACGAGTCAATTTCATTGCGATGGAAACCCTGGATTAGGGGCCCTAAATATAATGTTGCTCCGGGGCCCCACCTTGCTTTATTCAAGTACTGGATGCTACAAATGTGAAATCAGCAAGACTGATGTGAAGCATCTTGGGAAAAAGTTTAACAAAGCTAATCAACAGAAAAAGAAAGAAGTTAAAGAAATCAAAATCTGCAAACCAAAAAAAAAAAAAAAAATGCCATAATTTTCTCCAATTTCTTTCTCATTTGGGGGCCCTTAATGGTATGGGGGCCCTTGGCAATCGCCCACAAACCGCCCTGGATAGTCCAGGCCTGCAAGGTCACACACACCAAGGTCGAAACTTTCCAAGCCCAGTTCTAATAGATGTGAGATGTGCTGAAAGTAGGGTCTGAGAAAAGGAACTAATGAAATTTCTCATTTTTAATGTGGAGCGTTGAACATTTGTAAGTAATTTTAGACCCTCAATGGCTAACCCATTAAAAATAATAATAATAAAAAATAAAAAAAAAACTGAAACTTTTTGTTTGATATTATTTTTTCAGGCCCGCTTCGCGGGCCTCCTGACCTCTCACGGGCCCCTATGCAATGCATAGGCTTGCCCCCCCTTCTCGACGGGCCTGGGCGCACTTTCTCTCTCTCTCCTGTCGTTGTCCTTTCTGTGTGTGAAAGTGAGTTATGAATAGATGCCTACCCTATGAACGGGTCCCTATGGCATGTGTGTTGAGCTTAAATCGGTCTTCCACCTAAAATGGTGCTCTTAAAAAGGGAAGCCGTATCTTTCCTGCCTTAAATCGAGCAGGTTTCATCTACTCGGGCTCGGATACCGGAGTGGTATTAGACACAACAACAACAAATACAACAATAAACCAAAGTGCTGATTTCAGTAAAAGTTTCATGTCATGAAATCCCCTACCCCCGTTTATATTGCTTTCAATATAAAATTTAGAACATTTTTCAAACAGAGCTTAAAAAAAGCTCATTTGTTACTGGATGAAATAAATTGTTTTGGTTTTACAATAAAGATGTTAAGTTTATATTACAGTCGTACCTCCATATATCGAACTTCCACATATCGCAATTTTCGATATGTCAAACAGTTAGCACGTTTCCCTATGTTGAAAAAATCGCCATACATCGAAATTATTTTTTGGATATAGGTCACTCATTATATTTGACTTTAGAACATTTGCTTCACAAAAAATTAAGTCAGGAGTAAAAAGATTCACAGGGATTGTCACTAGGAACTCCACAAGTCAGTTGAAAAATTTCAAGGTGGACAATTAAATGAAAGAGCTTATGAATTTTAGAACAAAGCAATCAAGTCGTTTTTGATTTTATGCTGCAACTTGTTTTGTGAAACTCATTTTCTGGCTATCCCTCTTTTTTTGAGAGTAGTTGTTCTTCATTCATAAATATGCCAAGATTAAGTGAAAAGCTAAAAGTTTTCGAGCTGACAAAAAATGTGCTGGAGAGTTAGCAACATTAGTTATTTGATTTCAGTTCAGAAAAAATTATCATTATAAAATTTTGAGGGCATTAAAAAAATGCAAACAT